>SJYA01000390.1:910226-965023 GCA_006410615.1 Neotragus moschatus
CCCCAACTGCGAGGGGCACAAAGCTTGAAGTATCTTAAAGTTATAGGGCTAAAAATCCCATTGGTGACAGGATTTCACTGTTGACTCAATGATAGCTGCCAGACCTCCTTATTCTTTGTCTTTTGGGCACCCAGGAAGATGTTAATCAATCTAAACGGGATATGGGAAAAGATATATAGTAGGTTTGATGTTAGCAATGCTAGACTTTTGAGTTAATTACCTTTCCTTTGTTATAAATCACTGTACTCCTCTTGTTACAAATTGCTATGTAAGAATGTAACTTTATTTAGTGCTTTCTGGGAATGGCACCAGACTTTGGGAAGAACAACACTTTTAACACAAATAAGTCTTCTGGTTAACAAACCCTTATCAGAAAAGAGCCATAAAATGTTAATTGGCCCTTTTGGCCTGAAGATGATGTAAATCACCTAAGACTTGTGTATACAGCTAGGTATGCAGAGAGAAAAACCTGGTTTTTGATAAGAGTTTGGGCTGCTAACACTGCATAAATTTGTATTACTCCTTGATCTCTATATACAATCAGAAAAGGTATAAAAGGCCTTGAAGGACAATAGGGGCCGGAGCCAGTCATTGGGAGGACTGGTTTCCCCGTGTCTCTTTCTCTCTCTCCCTTTACTCTAATTTCTGGCTGAATTCCCATCTGGGGCGTGGAGGCTCGCCATGTCTACTTACTTGTCCTGGCTTTTAAGTTCCACGCGAGGGGGTGCCCAAGGTGGGGCACCCCCCGATATTCAAGAGGACGCCGGTGGCCTACGTAGATGGTGCAAACCTCTTGTCTCGAGGTTTTATTGGCTTTCCACGTAAACCAAGTTATTCAGCCTCTTTTCTCCACTTAATTTTCCTACTACACTATTTCTTCCTAATCTAATCTTCTATTAATAAATAAATACTTCTAAGACGCCGACGCCATCCATGCTTCGAATTCCCTGGACCTGCTGGGGCTGGACCCCGGCAGTCTGGTACTCCCATCTCTTTCAGAACTTTGACAGTTTGTTGTGGTCCACAAACTTCTGTTTACTAGCTCACATTCTGTACATAAGAGACAGAGAGGTCCGGACATACCATGACTGAGAATCCAGGCACTGGCTGGGCTGTGTTCTCATCTGGGGGCTCTACTGGGGAAGAATCCACTTCTGAGGTCGTTCAGGCTGCTGGCTGAATTCAGCTCCTTGTGGCTGTAGGTTGAGGTCCCTGCTTTCTCACTGGCTGTCAGCCAGGAGCAGCTGCCCCTCCTGGAGGCAGGCCACACCCTTTGCCACGTGGCACCTTCCAGCATATATGGAATTCCTTTTGTGCTCCAATGCTCTGACTCGTGTCTCTGGTCTCTAGAAACTTCAGAGTCATGTGGTTAGGTCAGGTCCACACAGTAGTCTCTCCTTCTTAAAGTCAACTGTGCCTTTAACAGCCTAATCATGCGAGTGAAACCCTTTATATTCACACATTACAAAAAGGAGATCCAACCAGTCCATCCTAAAGGAAGTCAATCCTGAATATGCGTTGGAAGGACTGATGCTGAAGCTGAAGCTCCAATACTTGGGCCACCTAATACGAATAGCCAATTCATTGGAAAAGACCCTGATGCTGGGAAAGATTGAAGGCAGAAGGAGAAGAGGGTGACAGAGGATGAGATGGTAGGATGACATCACTGGCTCAATGGACATGAACTTGGGCAAACTCATGGAGATGGTGAGGGACAGGGTCTCAAAGAGTCAGACAAGACCTGGGACACTGAGCAGCAACACCACTACCCTCGGTGTGCACATCGGGAAGCAGTCCCGGGGCTGTCTCAGTCGTCCGCCCAAGGCGCTGTCCCAAAGCCCAGAAAGCCAAAACACTAGTCCATGGACGTCACACGTCATGGCTACAGACACTGTTAGTTGGGAAAGGCCTGGAAGTCAGACCCGAGGCCAACCCCACAGGTCTCCCCATCACGGTGAGTTTGACCTTGAATCTAGCAGAGGAAAGCAGCTCTAGTTTAATCAAAGCATAACCAACTCCCTGCTCTGCCTTCTTGGTTGGACTCAATTTTTTAGCATTTCAGCTTTTTCCTCCACCTGCAAGAACCCTGTGGAAATTATTCCTAATGGTCCATGAAAAGATCAAGGACCAACCAGACTCAGATGTCTTCAGTTGCCATGTTCTAATTTATTGGCAATATGTTCACTAATGCTTTCCTGATTATTTCCTGGGTAGGCTGCTTTACCAGATGAGAAATGGCCAAAGACAGTTATTAATTAAATGAAAATGCAGCAACCAAATGTGAAGATCTCAAACTCTTTTATTTTAAAGTATCTTTTTTTTTTTTTTTCCAAAAGAAGCACTGGGTAGAAGAAAAAAATGTCATACCTTTTAGCTTATAAATTTATGTTCAACATCCATATGAAACTAACTTCTGGTTTCATTTCCTATCAAACGAGTCTTTGAACTTGTTTTCCTTCTAAAATCATCCCAAATAAACTTGAATTAACCAGTGAGTCAGGCTGCTTTTGTTAAAGAAACACTGTAGAGAGAAAATTGAGTCCATTCTCAAAGTTGAAGAAGAAACAGTGGTGAAAGAATAATTTATAAAGTGCATGGCACTGCTAAACTGCTGAGCTCATCTTGTCTTTTTGAGGCAGTGCTTTGTAGAGGCATAAAGGGACCAAAGGATGTTCTGATACAACCTCTTTGTCTTGCAGATAAAGAAACTGAGACAGCAGGCTGAAGTGACCTTCTCAAAGTCCCACAGATGGCTAGTGGCTAGCCCCGAGAGTCCAGATTCTCAGAGGCTCTTCCTATAGCTAGGTCATCTCTCTGAGTCCTGAACAGGGCCAAGGAGCCACCCTAACATGTCTCCAACACACTTATGGTTTCATGCAGAGGGTGTTGCTAACGGAAATGCAAAATGACGTAAATTAGGCAGATTCTCATGTGTTACTGTTTTGAACAAAGACAGAACATCTGTCTTCACTTTGCCCCTTGCAGGAGAATCCTCTGCGTGAGCTGCTTTGGATCCATCCTGATGGTCCTTTGCGGGGTGGGCTGGGCAGTGAGCGTGGGGGAGGAAGCAACGCATCTCGCGGTTAGCAGCAGCTNGATTCTCATGTGTTACTGTTTTGAACAAAGACAGAACATCTGTCTTCACTTTGCCCCTTGCAGGAGAATCTTCTGCGTGAGCTGCTTTGGATCCATCCTGATGGTCCTTTGCGGGGTGGGCCAGGCAGTGAGCGTGGGGGATGAAGCAACGCATCTCACGGTTAGCAGGCAGCTCCCAGAGCCCTCACTCCAGAGTCCGATGGCCATCACTTTGGGGAAGGGCTGATGGATGTCCAAAATGACTTCCCATTTCATTTCAAGCCATTTCATTCCTTTTATCCTTAAAACTTGCAATCTCTCTTATCAAAGATTCAGTAGTAGTTTAATAAGTTATTCAAAACTATTTTCATATTAATGAAGGACATTTTGCAGTTTAAAGATGGTCTGCAAAAAAATCCATTTAAGTGTGATGGATATCTTGGCATAAAGCACAGATAGTACTTTTATGAACAAAAAAAATATTGAAAAACTATTTTAAAAGCTTATGAGTTTTGGAGTCAAGAACTTTTTAAACTGAAGTATAGTTAACTTAAAATGCGTTAGGTTCAAGCGCACAGTAAAGTGATTCACACACACACACACAAACATATATATATATATATTTACATGTTCTTTTCCAGATTATTTTCTATTATGGCTTATTACAAGATATTGAGTATAGTTCCCTGTGCTATTCAGTAGGTCCTTGTTGGAAATAAGAACTTTAAATAGAGAGCCTGTCAATCTTGGCACCACTGACATGTGAAGCCAGATAGCTTTCTGTATCTGCCTGTCTTATGCCCTGGACAAAGTTTGGCATCTTCCCCGGCCTCTACCCACTAGAGGCCAGTAGCACACTCTCTCCCCCTAGTTGAGACAACCAACAATGTTTCCAGATATTGCCAAACGTCCCTTGGGAGCCAACATGGCACTGGTCAGTATCTAGTAGGACACTGGACTGCATTTCAGATTTGAGTGGGCATTGCCCCTGTTCTACAGACTCAGGAAGCCCCCAAAGGTGGTTTTACAGTAAAATCAATATTCAATATCACCAACACATGGCTAAATTCAATGTAAAGAGCTTGTAACAGGCAGTGCTGCCCAAGGAAAGCAAGCATCACTTGTCAGTAGTATATCAGCGAGGGAGGAGGATCAGGAAACTCTGGTCCAGACTGATGCGGAGAGAGGCTGCTGAGAGCGGGCGGAAGCGGGCCAGGAGGGCACTCAGCCGTCTCAGCTCAGCAGACAGGCATCACGTGCTTTAAAAAGGTACTTATCTGTAGACCATTTACTTCTTCAAGCTCAGCTTTCCATCGGCTAACTTTTTTAGACTGATTAAAGTGATAACATCACATTGTGGAAAATTTGGAAAGCATATACAAAGTACAAAGAGACACAAAGCCATCACCCTCAATCTGACCAAAAGTTACAGCTCTTGCCCACACGGGCGTTTCCGCCCAGATGGTACTCTGTGCATATTTTTTCATTTTTGAACTCACTTGTTTTGCTTTAAAATTATATGCAGGAGTTTTCCTCCTACCAAGAAAAGTCTTTGGGAGAAAATATATCATAATTTGATTAACTATCCTCCCATTGTTGGGATTTTATAAACATCACTAAAATAAAGCAGTTTTTATCCTTGGTAAGCGTGTCTCACGTCTGCCACATACTCACGCAACTCCTAGCTCAATTCATAGCGAGTGCTCAGGGAGCAAGCCTTTGTGACTGTATCGCTGAGTCGATTTCCTGAAAAGTTAAACTCTCACCCACAGCATCTCATAAACGCTTCACCAGCATTAAATATTACCGTCTCTTCATTTTTCTGCAATTTATTTGGTGAAAATTAAACTCCTCGTTATCTTAGTTTCCACTTCCTGATTACCAATGAGGTTGAATACTTAGGTTGTTTATTAAATATTTTCATATTAGATGATCTGCTTATGATTTTGTTCTGAATTTAGTTCTTATTTGGAACTTAGTTCTTATTGACTTGCATGAGCCCTTCTCTTAATAAGGATTTTAGACATTTGACTTTTACTGGTATCTATTTCCTTATGTCTAATTACACAATTAGACACAAAGTTGCATGAGGGGAAACTCCCAGGTTAGGTGAACTTTTTAGTAAAAAGAATAAAACCTTTGACAATATCTACTGTCACAAGACGTAGCTGCCAGAACCAAATGATGGCAGAATTCAGACCTAATGAAATGAGGAAATGAAACAATTTGAAAAGGAATTTAAAATTATATTGTTAGAACTGTTAAATTTTTATAATTTACAGAAATATAATAACAACTGTTAAGTGAGAATAGAAATCTCAGGATTTGGAAGGATCCATTTGGAAACCATGGAAGTGAACAACATTGAAAATAAAAAAGTCACTAAATGGCTTACATTCCTTTAAAAGATAGAACAAAACAGAGGATCAGTGACTTAGAAAACAGAACTAAGGATACTGTTCAGAATGAAGTACAGAGAAATAAAAAGTCAAACCAGAGATAGGAAGCGCAGTTAAGTCAAAGTTGCACCTAACAGAATTTCTAGAAGCAGAAAAAGGAAACTGATGACTCAAGCACTCCTGNGATCAGTGACTTAGAAAACAGAACTAAGGATACTGTTCAGAATGAAGTACAGAGAAATAAAAAGTCAAACCAGAGATAGGAAGCGCAGTTAAGTCAAAGTTGCACCTAACAGAATTTCTAGAAGCAGAAAAAGGAAACTGATGACTCAAGCACTCCTGTAGGTAACAGCACGGAATTACCCATAACTGGAGACACATACGAGTCCTCAGACAGGTTCACTGAGAGACGAGGCTTAGATGTTTACAGAGGAGTCCAGTCACAGACATGTATGAGAAACATCAGGGAAAAATAAAATACTTGAAACATCAGAGAAAAATGACAGATGAGCAGCAGAGATTTCATCAACATAAACAGGCGTGAAAGCCTTGAAGGGATCGTTTCAAGGGCTAAGGAAAAATAACCACCAACCTAGAATGCAAAGAAACTGAACAGATATATTTAGACACAGCCATGATGATACTTGGCCTTCCTGGTAGCTCAGCTGGTGAAGAATCCGTCTGCACTGCAGGAGACTCCGGCTAAATTCCTGGGTATTATAAGTATTATTATGCTTATACCAGTGGTCTCCAAGTTTGTCTGCATATTGGAATCACCTTGGAAGTTCCACAGAGGCTTAGCTCCATGTCCCACTCCTAGGAATTATGACCTAGCTGAGCTGGGGCTTGGCCTGGCTTTGGGGATTTTTCTAATAGGCATGTTTTTCTAATGTGCCAGCGATTGTCAAACTCTGAAAATCACTGGTATAGACTCTTGAATTAAGTACTGAGGTATGAACTTTAACAAAAGTGAACCCAAAAAACAACAAAAAGTGTACAAAATACCATCAGCAAAGAATCAGCAAAATGTGATAGCCAGTTAAGTAATACAGTAAACAATCCAAGGGCTTCCCAGATGGTAAAGAATCGGCCTGCAATGCAGGAGACCTGGATTCAGTCCCTGGGTTGGGAGGATCCCCTGGAGAAGGAGAGTGGGAATACCCACTTCAGTATTCTGGCCTGGAGAATTCCATGGACAGAGGAGCCTGGCCAGAGTCAGACATGACTTAGCAACTTTCACTGAAACAATCCAGATTGGATCTTCATTATAAAATATAGTAATAATAGTGAAGATCATATTTATTTGAAAAATACCAGGAACTAAAATTCTAAGTAATAAGTAGAAAAGAAAGTAGCAAGTTCAGAGGGAAGTTAATGTGTTTCTAGATTCTCATCTTCTTTGTGAAGAGAGTTTAGAGTTAATTATAAAATTCATTTGAAAATATAAAGCTAAATCACTTGTTTAAAAGTTCCAGGTGACCATTTAAAGAACAGACACAGTACGTTTTAACTTTCAAATAGTGGAACAGGGAAATAAAGAAAATGTTCAGTTTAACAAAATCACTCAAGAGGGAAAAAAAAAAAAACAAGGAAAATAACGTTAAATAACAAGCAGAACAACAATTCTGGAAACAATTTCAAATGAATCAGTAACCATAATAAATGCAAATAAATTAGAAATCACTTTTCTAAAAACAGATTTTTTTTTAACCAGATAGACCCTAAAATTTAAGTTTTGAGTAGATATCAAGATAGGGTGTGAAAATCCTAAATAAAGCGACAGACTCACAGAGGAACTGTCTGGGGACCAGTCTGCTGCCTTTGAGTTCACACACCCTCAGGATTATCGTGAGAACTGGAGGATCAAGAGAGCTGGATTTGCGGAGCGCGCTGTTGGTGAAAGTGGTGCTTACACCTCGAGCCTTCCTGAACCCATGGCACGGGCTCGACTGCAGCCCTGGGAGAGCCTGACGCACGTGCGATGCTGTGAGCAGACACCCTGGACCAGAGGCGGCCTCCGGCCCCAGAGGTTCTGGTCAGCTGCCTCAGCAGGTGCGTGTAGAGAGGGCCACTATGCGGGGACCGCGTGTGCGGCCACATGTCGCTAGGAGAGCGCGTTCCCTTGTGCCAGCTGTGGGCCGTGCGAAACAGGGGGAGCTGTGATGGGGNGTGCGATGCTGTGAGCAGACACCCTGGACCAGAGGCGGCCTCCGGCCCCAGAGGTTCTGGTCAGCTGCCTCAGCAGGTGCGTGTAGAGAGGGCCACTATGCGGGGACCGCGTGTGCGGCCACATGTCGCTAGGAGAGCGCGTTCCCTTGTGCCAGCTGTGGGCCGTGCGAAACAGGGGGAGCTGTGATGGGGGAGACAGACCGGAAACAGACACGGACACACACGTGTGCACATGTGCACACACAGACAAGTTTAGGTTCTGCCCCAGAGGACCGCCTGAAGCATCTGACGACCCTGAGCGCAGACGCCCGAAGTGCAGCGCGGGCGCACCAGGGAGGCTGTGGCAACCCGGAGGAGCCCCAGGAGGCCCACCAGAGCCGTGCAAAGCCTCTGCCGGACCCGCAAGGCGCAAGGCGGAGACGCTCCCCTCGCTCCTGTCCACACGCTCCGGCTGCTCCAAGGGTGGCGCCTGCCCAAGGGCCGCGCTCACCCGCCAGGGGACTTAGCAGGGCGAGGGGTAGTAAGCGAATAGGAACGTTCTGATGGACAGCTCAGCCTCCCTTGGTTGATTTCTGAACTGAGAGGCGATGCAGGACTTCAGGTGGCAACCTGGAAGTCAGAGGTGAGGCAGGAGCGGCCCAAGCCCACAGCTGTGTAAGAGGGTAACCAGTGAACGCACTTTTAAAGAGACAGGGAACAAAAACAAAGTCGTGCTTTAATCACAGCATAATTTGTGTTTATTCTACATAGTAGTCACACAATATTCAGCTACATACGCCCCATGAAGAATCACCAAACTCAAGGAAACAGAGAAGCTGTGTGTAAAGAGATGGGAAATGATAAACAATTGTCAAGCGAAAGAAGACTTGAATGGCTTTATGACCATTAGGCAAAAGATCCTGAGAAAAAAACTTCATTGTGAACTAAAATATCATCTTTAATAATAAAAGCAATAAATTTCTAAGACTGGTAATCATCAACACATATACACACACATCTCGTAAGACAGCCTCAACATACACAAAACAGAATTGACAGAAATATAAGAAGCTGGCAAACCTAAAACTGAAGATTTTATGATCTTCAATAAACAGAAGACACCTGCCATTGTGTCTTAGCACAATACGCACTTCTCTCACTAACAAATAAATCAAACTTTCAAAATATCAGCAAAAATAGAATTAAAATACCATAACTGACGGTAGCAATACAATAATGAGAGTATCTCATCTATCTATGAGCTATAGATAGACAGAGACGGAGAGAGAAAGACAGAGAGGGGCAGAGAGGGAACGGTCTCCCAGAACCCAGACAACAACAGGCTACACATTCTTTTCAAACACATAAAATGTGTTTTTAAAATTTGGACACATACATAATGGATCACAAAGGAAGTCTTGAAAAATACCAAAGATCTGAAAACATGTGGTCCACAACAATCTCAGAAATAAAATCTTAAAGTCAGTTCAAATGCACCCATACATTTGGAAATAAATAACACTTCCAAGTAATTCATGGGTCTGGAAGAAATTGTAATGGAGATTATGAATACTGAGAACTGAATGACGACAAAAGAACTACACACAAAAATCTGTGGAAAGTAGATGAAAGGGGATGTTAGAAAGAATCCATAATATTAGACAACAAGAGAGGAGATTTCAATCAGTGAGCTAGAAATGCAATGGGAGCATTCAGATAATACCGGGTAAAAACCAGTGTAAAACCAAAAGATAAATAATAAAGATCAAAATTATGGAAATAGTAAATAAAGAAACAGTAGGGAGAAACAAATCAAAAGATTCTTTATAAAGGACTAATCAAAATACAGATTTTTTTCTTGATAATTAATTAATCAAGACAAAGAAGGAGGAGAGTGAAAAAGCTGGCTTAAAGCTCAACAGTCAGAAAGCTAAGACCATGTCATCCAGTCCCACCACTTTATGGCAAATAGATGGGGAAACAGTGGAAACAGTGTCAGACTTTGTTTTGGGGGCTCCAAAATCACTGCAGATGGTGACCGCAGCCATGAAATTAAAAAACACTTACTCCTTGGCAGGAAAGTTATGACCAACCTAGACAGCATATTAGAAAGCAGAGACATTACTTTACCAACAAAGATCCATCCAATCAAGGCTATGGTTTTTCCAGTAGTCATGTATGGATGTGAGAGTTGGACTATAAAGAAAGCTGAGCCCTGAATGCTTTTGAATTGTGGTGTTGGAGAAGACTCTTGAGAGTCCCTTGGACTGCAAGGAGATCCAACCAGTCCATCCTAAAGGAGATCAGTCCTGGGTGTTCATTGGAAAGACTGATGCTGAAGCTGAAACCCCAATCTTTTGGCCACCTGATTCGAAGAACTGACTCATTGGAAAAGACCGTGATGCTGGGAAAGATTGAAGGCAGGAGAAGGGGGTGACAGAGGATGAGATGGTTGGATGGCATCACTGGCTCAATGGACATGAGTCTGAGCAAACTCTGGGAGTTGGCGATGGACAAGGAGGCCTGGTGTGCTGCAGTCCATGCGGTCTCAAAGAGTTGGAAGATGACTAAGCGACTNCAGAGGATGAGATGGTTGGATGGCATCACTGGCTCAATGGACATGAGTCTGAGCAAACTCTGGGAGTTGGCGATGGACAAGGAGGCCTGGTGTGCTGCAGTCCATGCGGTCTCAAAGAGTTGGAAGATGACTAAGCGACTGAACTGAACTGATGTGGCAGACAATTTTCCTTAAAAATTAAATTACTGAGACTTCTATTTTAACTGATAAGTACTCTAGTCCAAAGTCTAGAAAGGAGGAAAGACTCTGTTTTCATCAGGCAAGGATCCCTTTGGTAACAAAACATGATAACGCAGGGAAAAAGAGAAAATTATGAAAAACTCTCTGCACAGCCGAGAAAATAGTCAACAAAATGAAAAGGCAATCTACAGAATGAAAGAAAATATTTGTAAACCACACATATGATAATGAGTTAATATATCCCCCCCCCACAAGAAAATGTATTAGGAGCTCAAGTAACCCAAGAGCAAAAAATCAAATAATCCAGCTGACAGATGGGCAGAAGACCTGAGTACACATTTTTCCAAAGCAGACATACCAATGGTTGACAGACACATGAAGAGGTGCTCAGCATCACCAATCAACAGAGCAGTGCAAACCAAAACCTCAGTGCAATACCACCTGGCACCTGTTAGAACAGTATTTATCAAAAAGATAACAAATGTCAGCAAGAGGGTGGAGAAAAAGGAGCCCTTGCACACTGTAGGTGCAAATGTAAATTGGTGCAGCCGCTATGGAAAACCATATGAAGCTTCCTCAAAAGATTAAACTACCCTATGATCCAGGTATTTCACCCCTGGGCATATCCAGAGGAAACCAAGTCAGTGTCTCAAAGAGATATACGTATTCCCAGGTTTACTGCAGCGTTGTGCACATTAGCCAAGGTACAGAAACACCCTAATCCTAAGTGTCCTTTGGTGGGTTAACGGATAAAGGAGACGTGATGATAGGTAGAGAGACAGATGGGTGGATAACAGGTTTTTATTCATCCAAGACAAAGAGGAAAACTCTGCCATTTGGGACAACATGGGTGGACCTGGAAGACCTTCTGCTAAGTGAAGCAAGTCAGCTAAAGAGAGGAACTCTAAGATCTCACTTATATGTGGAGTCTAAGAAAGAAAAGTTGGACTCATAGAAACGGAGAGGAGAATAGTGGCTCCCAGGGGCTGGAGGTAGGGGAAATCAAGAGCTCTTCCTCCTTCAGAGGGTAGAAGCATTCAGTCAAAGATGAGCAAGTGGGAATCCGAAGCTCTTGACACCTCGAAGGTCCAACATCAGAGGTGCCTTGGGAACCGTGCCACTCAGAGGGGAGGTCACTGAGGGGAGCGCCCTGCCTCTGGTGTAGCCCTCCAAGCCCCCTGGCCTGGGCCGTCTCCTGGAGGGGCTTTGTGCAGGTGCTAGGAATCTGTGCTCTCAGTGAGAAGAATCTTACATGCCAAGGCATTCGGAAAATGGAAATTTCAGAGGCCCTGAGAAGATGGCGAGAGATTTGGCAAATACTTGGGAGGTTCCAGCTGAGTTGGCTGAACGCTGAAAGATGGAGGGACATGTTTGTTTCTTCCAAACTGTTGAGACCAAAGGGCTTTAATCTCCCGCAACGAACTCCTTCCGGGGAAAGCCCCAGATCTCCATGGCACGCATGGGATTTCTGTTCACATTCATAATCATCTTTGGCACCAGCCTGGTGAGATGGTTCCTGTTAAACTTTAATCTCCCGCATGTGGCCTCCAACTTGGCCAAATTTCCAGCTAAAAATAAAATCTGCCTATTGACAAATATTTTAATATTGACTTTGCTGCCTGCGTCCATGCTGGTTACCAGATTAGGTAACCACGTCTAACAGAACGCCATTTGCAACCAAGTGTTAAATCAAGTGACACTCAGTAACATGCGCATCTCTGGAGCTTTTATTTTTTATTTTTTCAATATGTAAAACGTAATGAACATTCCATTGTGAAGCATCTGCTTTACGAATGGAGACCAGGGCCATCCGGAGCTGGAAATGAGGGACCTCCTTGCCTCGCTACCCCAGCTGGTGCCTCACTCAGACCGCAGAATGCTACCTCCCAGTAGCCACCCCTCCCTGGGAGCCCCCGGTGTAGTGGCCAGCATGACCCACTGCAGAAACAGCTCCATGCCAGGGACAGACGGTCCAGCTTGCTGGACGAGGACACGCAGGGGCCAGTGGCCTGCCCCTCTCAGTGGCGCCAAGCCCACCCTGNGCTACCTCCCAGTAGCCACCCCTCCCTGGGAGCCCCCGGTGTAGTGGCCAGCATGACCCACTGCAGAAACAGCTCCATGCCAGGGACAGACGGTCCAGCTTGCTGGACGAGGACACGCAGGGGCCAGTGGCCTGCCCCTCTCAGTGGCGCCAAGCCCACCCTGCGCCCTTCACTGAGCTCCCGCACTTCTTGAGATTCTCACGGGGGTCCCGTCTGGATGGATCTGGAGTTTCTCAACAGCACTTTCTTTAGACGTCCCCACAGGGCGGGTATCTAGAGTGACTGCAGCTGAGGCTCCATCAGCGTCTGCTCCATTTATCTTATGACTCCGAGCTTATGCTTTGGAGTCGCTCCTTAGAAAAATAACTAGGTGAGGAAACCCTTTCCAAGAAATGGTTTTCCCTCAAACGGTTTTCCCTTTCAATCGCCAGAAACTAGACCCAAAAATCTGCATTCGTTTGCTCATGTGATCTGTCATCTCTGAAGGCCAAGAGCTGAAACGTTCCCCGTCTGCCGTGGCGGCCAGGCTGATGACCTCCAGGGAGTGGGCGTGCGTGCGTGCTCAGTCACTCAGTCGTGTCCGACTCTTTGTGACCCGCTGGACTGTAGCCCGCCAGTCCATGGAATTTTCCAGGCAAGAATACTGGGAGTTCCCCCGAAAACGCTTAGTGAAGGAAACCTGGGTGTCCACGTAGTTTCTTGTCGCGCTTACTTGGTTTTCTAGAGGTAAGGTAATGAACGCGGTTCAAGTCAACAGTTTCTCTGCCACAGTGAAGCTCCAGGTAGGGACTCAAAAGCATAAGCACGAGGTGGTAAGCTAGTAGCCGAGCTCTGTTGGTGGGAGTCTCCCCCCGCAGGAGGGATGGAGGGAGGACAGAAGCCCCGGGGAGGGCAGAACAGAGGTGCCACGGTGAGGACGGGATCGGCCAGGGTGCCAAGCCCCGGGCAGCTCCATTTGGTTGACTGAGGTTTTAGTAAAGCACCTTTTACGAGGGGGATGAGAGGAGAAATGAGGGCACCGCAGTGGTGCAGTGGCACAGATGGGGGAAGGTGTCAGGATCCCTCCAGCACCCTCCGCCCCACGGCCTGAGCGACTGCCACACCACGCGGCTGTGTGCCATCCCTGTGGGTGTGAGCTGGGGCCCCTGCCGTCACCACCCGGCCAAGCTCAGAGCAGAGGCAAGGGTCAGAGACCCAGCTGGGACCATGCACCCCAACCCCTCACCCAGAGGACGGGCTCCTTGGCTCAGGGAGTGTCCTCTGTGCTCACCCCCTGGAGGTCTTTCCTGCCCAGTCTGTTTCCTGGAGAGTGACTCCGCAGGCCTGCAGCTCACCATGACCACGGCTACCACCAACAGAATGCCTCCCTCCGCCCTACCTCAGCCCTTCGGCCCTGGCGTGTTGATGGCACCCACTGGTGCCAGGCTAGGAGGGTGCCCACCCCAGGGTCCCATCATCAGAGTCTCCTTGTTTGACTTCTTGGTGATGACTTCTGATTTCTTCCGGGAACCTGGTCAGAGGACCTAGGAAGAGACCTGGGGAATAGGATCCAGGGCCGGGGGGCTCACACAACTGACAAATGTGCAGACCACCCTTCGCTGGGAGAACGTGGCCCAGGGAGCTCACCCTAGACAGCAGGGGTGTCAGCTAAGACACCACGGTCAGCCGAGCGACCATGGGACGGAGGCAGCTGGAGATGCAGGCTGGGAGAGGGCAAGGCTGCCCTGACTCTGTGATGACCACAGGTCCCAAACTCGAGGTCGTTTTGCTCCTGGATGGCAGAGAAGCACACTCATGGTTGGTGGAGGAGGGGCAGGGACCCTGGGAGTGTTCTGCTCGGGTGCAGAGCCAGTAGCGGAGGATTTTAAACTGATACCTCTACTAAGTCCGTCTGCTTTGGCGATCACTATGCACCAGCCGTTCTAAATAAGTCGGGGAAGAAGTGTTCCTCCTGCAGAGCCAGGCTCCCCTGTGCACACAGGCATGGCACAAATGCCAGCCACAGCTGCAGGGACAGAGGGAGGCCGCTGGGGCCAGGAGTGCGGGGCACAGGCCCACAGGAAGTTAGGATTATGAGCAACCGCAGAGCAGGGACCACAGCAGCTGTGCACAGCTTCAGTCACTTTTTTCTCGTTCACCCTCTGCCTCGCCTACAGCCCACATGCGGGGCATCAAGGCTCCAGACGTCAGGTACAGGCAGGGGGATGACCGAGTGGCCTCATCCTGCAAGGACAGTGGCTGATGAGACTCAGCTCCCAGGGACAGGTGGAGGTTTCTTCATCTGAACAGAGGGCGAGGATGATGCTGGGCAGGTAAGGGCACACAGACCTGGCGGGCCACTCTCCAGTTGACGCCCCACCCATCAGCCTCCCCACCGCCTCTGCTGACCGCCCCTGCCGTATCCCTTGGGGCTGCTCCCCAAGCTGCCCTGGTTAAGCCAATGGAGGAAGAGAGTGAGTGTCCTCCCCACTTTGGTGACGCACTTGCCCTCCTCCATGGCCCAGTCAGCCCTTGGGGGGTGGCGTGTAACAGCTCCCCACTGGGGTTTCTGGCTGCCCGGACTTCCGTGAGACTCCCTCCCCACACTGCAGTCCTCACTGGGTTGAGTCCTGCTTCCTGCCAGGTCCTTGCCTGGCACTGCTCTTTCCAAAAGCCCAGGTGTCGGCCCCCAGAGCATCTCCTGGATCCCCAGCCAGCCTGGTGATGCCCGCAGGTACACCATGGGTTCTGCCACCACACCCCAGAGCGGGAAGCCCCCAGCTCCTCACCAGGGCGGCACCCACCTTCTCTCTGGAGCCCATCCTGCCTGCCCCCTGCCCCCCAAGGCACGAGCACCCCCTCACCACACCTGTGCCATCCCTCCCTGACTTGTGGTCACCCTGGACGCCTCTGTCCCCATAACTAGAATGGGTCTCCAGGTCAGGGTCGAAGTGCAGTGTAGACATCGAGCTGGACCTGCAGGCTCCAGGAGCCCCCGGTCCTTTCCCATCTGCGTTTCTGCTGGAGGAGCCTGGGACCTCTCGTCTGGTTCCACCTGCAACAAAACAGGAAGAACGCTGCCCGGGGGGCCAGTCTTCAGGGGTGTCTGTGTTTGCAGAGCCACACGATGCCTTGACACCCACATGTTTTCAGTAGAAGTTTTTAATTAGACAGGGGAGAGGTTTTTGTCATGAAGTTCAAAGGACATGGATAGGACAACAGAGGGCTCCCCTCTTCAGAAACTGGTTGGCACAAGAGAAAATTCACACTCATCCTGCCATAGGGGAGAACCAGCTCCCCATTCCCCCACCGTGATGGGGTGATTCCGGAAATCAGTCCTAAATACACACTGGAAGGACTGACACAGAAGCTGACGCTCCAAAACTTTGGCCACCTGATGTGAAGAGCTGACTCATTTGAAAACACACACCCTTATGCTGGGAAAGATTGAGGGAAGGCGGGAGGAGAAGGGAACGACAGAGGATGAGATGGTTGGATGGCATCACCAACTCAATGGACATGAGCTGGAGTAAACTCCGGGAGTTGGTGAAGGACAGGGAAGCCTGGCATGCTGCAGTCCATGGGGTCGCAGAGTCGGACACAACTGAGCGACTGAATTGAACCGAGCCTAAACGTGAAAGGTGGAAACCAAAACCGATTAAAAAGATAAAAAGAAACCCAGAAAAAATACATCAAGCAAAAAGGCATAATGAGATTTAGAGAAACATAACTAATAACCTCAGGGCGCTAAGACGAGTCAGCACCTGTGAAACAAGGGCACAATACTACAAAAAGGGAACTTTTCAAAGCTCCTTAGTGAAACACGATGACTGTGCTTTACAGTTTCAAGGCAAATAGAAAGTAAAGAGGAATCCCCATGAGGCCCCCACGAGTCACGCCTACTGGTGACACAAGAGAGCTGGGTGGCCAAGCTGATTCTGAGCAGTTTGGAACCTTTTCTGCCTTCTCTTTTGACTCCTCTCCTTTAGAAAATTGAAAGAAAAATCCAACAGACACCCTCTGTCCTCAACAGCAACTCAGCCCTAGCCAAGGCAGTGGTTTTGGAGTGGGCTACGCAGAGAGGGGGGAAAGGGGGGAAAGGGGGGATGACAGACAATGCACTCCAGTTTGGCTCCAGAAAGCACTTTGAAATTGTCAACCAAGGCTGACAAGGATTGATGAGCTGGACATCTGAACCTGGAGTGGATTCTCAACCAGGGTTTACCACTTCCTAAGCACGTTACCTTGGAGCTTAGGGGAGGGTATCACAGAGTGTCTCCAAGACTTGGGGTCTCATCCCTAAAACAGAGGTGCTCCGGTCCTCACCCACCTCCTGGGGATGTTGTAAGGAGGCAATGCCATAACAGACACGTGGGCAGGACCCTCCGCACCCCCAGGCACCAGCCCGGGAGGCTGTCAGGCTTAATGCCTTGCAGCTGGGCTGCCCGTCACCCTGGCCTCCACCCGGCTCCCCCTTCCCATCACCTTCACTCCCAGCCCCCTTCCTTTCCTCTCCCTCGATTGCCAGGATGAGGTAGTTACACTTTCCTTCCTTCCAAAGTCAGTTGCAAACTTTAAAGCCCCATTATTTTAAATTATTGAAGATGCTTACGTTTGAAGTTGAAGTTTAAGCCTGTCAGGAAATTTCACCTTCAAAGTCCCTGAACTGGTTCAAAAATCCCTCACGTGTAATGTTTCCTTGATGGGGTTTCCAAGCCCCTCGGAGCCTGTCTGAAGTGAAACGGTCCACACTGGGGCCCTTCTGGAGGATATGATGGAGCCCTCGAAACTGTCAGCATCGTCAGTTTGAACCAGGGCGTCACACACCCTCGTCTGAAACATCTGTGTGCTTGCTGAAGGGTCATTGTGACTGCTGACCTCACAGTTAGCATCGTAAAGTCAAGAATCCAGAGGTTTCCTGCGAGAGTGAACAGCAGGCAGAGTGGCTTCCCAGAGCAGACACTGGGCACCGCACAGCCTTTCCGGGGCTCCAGGCCTCTGCCCTCCAGGCTCTGACAGCCCGGAATCCAGCCAACGCTGGGGGGCCGCACCTAGGGAAGGCTGCCCAGAAGTCCCATGACTCTTGGACAGCAGCAGAACTCTTGCCTCGACAGAGGCTGGAAGGGAGTCATGATTAGTTTCCAAAACTCCTTTACAAAAGGAAAGTTAAATGTTTCACTTAGAAAAAAAGGCACGTCAAGTGAGCGCAGTTTAGTGGTTGCCAGGGGCTGTGAAATACAGAGTGGGTTTTCCTTTAGAAGGATGGAAGCCTTCCTGAGCCAGAGGCAGGGGCCGAGTGCGCCACACTGTGAATTTGCCCCGTGCCACCAAGGTGCTCACTTGAAAATGGTTGCATTGTGTAAATTTCACTCCATAAACTGTTTCAAAAGTCGTTTCACAGTTCTCTGCCCTCTGCCTGGCCAGGCTCATCAGCCCTGGGTCAGGGTGGTAGGAGTGTCTGGTGTGCGATGTAGCAAGCAGAGCTCGAATCTGGCGCCTTCCAGACTGGGGTCCCCTTCCCACCTCTGCTCTGAAGTCGTTGGATGACCCAGGCGGGGNAAGTCGTTTCACAGTTCTCTGCCCTCTGCCTGGCCAGGCTCATCAGCCCTGGGTCAGGGTGGTAGGAGTGTCTGGTGTGCGATGTAGCAAGCAGAGCTCGAATCTGGCGCCTTCCAGACTGGGGTCCCCTTCCCACCTCTGCTCTGAAGTCGTTGGATGACCCAGGCGGGGGTCTACCAATGCTGCTTGGTCCAATGAGGCCATAGGATTATTTTTTAATAGTTCATAGGTTTTTCTGGTTTCTAAAGCCATGTAACATAAATACAGTATGTATAATACATAATAAAGACACTTAAAATTGTTAATTTCACTAAAGATGGCATTTTATACTTTGATACATAGCCTTCTTGCCTTTCACATTTATATGTTAAGGTGCTTCTGGATCTCCATACTTTTTTAACAAATCCATCCTTTTTCGCCTCTTGTGGGTGAAGTCCTGCAGAAGCTTCCAGATGCCCCTTTCCCTAGCTCTTAAGATGTGCACCCCCAGGTGGGCATGAGGAATCGGAAAGGTCTCTGCGTTGCCTGCCATTCAGATTTGCTCTTTAAAAAATCTCTGACTTTTTNTGGCATCACCAACTCAGTGGACCTGAATTGGGAGTGGGAGATAGTGAAGGACAGGGAAGGCTGGCGTGCTTCAGTCCATGGGGTCACAAAGAGTCAGACATGGCTGAGCAACTGAACAACAATAACAAATTTGTCTTGAACTTAAACTGGAAATAACAAGCACATGATTCATTTTATCTTTGTTATTGTCGTTCAGTCGCTCAGTTGTGTATGACTCTTTAAAAAAAAAAAAAAATTGCTAGTTCTGTTTGCTGAAACTCCCTAGACACAAAGACCACCCAGGAGCCCTGAATACTGCAAGGCTCCATACCATTTCTCACTAAACCAAACCAGGATTACTCAGAGAACTGGCTGATTCTGGGTCTGGAGCCAGGAAACGTCTAGGATGAACCTGAAATGCCTTCTCATAGCCAGAAGGAAGGAACCACCCTAACTACCGGAAAGAAAGTGAGAGTGTTAGTTGCTCAGTCCTGTCCAACTCTTTGCGACCCCATGGACTGTAGCCCACCAGGCTCCTCTATCCATGGAATTCTCTAGGCAAGAACACTGGAGTGGGTAGCCATTCCCTTCTCCAGGGGATCTTCCCGACCCAGGGTTTGAAATTGGGTCTCCTGAATTACAGGCAGATTCTTTACCATCTGAGCCACCAAGGAAGCCCCACCCTAGACCACTGGGGTGGGGTCCAAAGCAGTCAGGAGAGCCCCTCCCTGTCCAAAGATGAGACAGTTAGAGAATCAACAAAGGAAAGCTGCGATGATTGGAATCCACGAAGAATATTTGAATCTATGAGTTTACAAAGACACTTTTAAAAACACGTATTGGGAGCTGGGGTTTTCTGAGCAGGCACCATCTATTCTCCTCGGTTGGCCCTGTAGTAAACCTATCTCTGCTCCAAAGAAAAAAAAGAAAAATTTAAAAATAAAAGCACTCATTGGTCACCTTTGCAGGATGCCAATAGATCAAGGCATTACTTTGCAAACTAAAAAAAAAGAGAGAGAGAGAGAGAGAGAGAAAGCATCAAGTGTTTATCCTACTTTTCCTGTGCAGACTTCCACAGCATCGCTGAAAGGAAGCTTCTCTTTCTGGAGATACTGCTGCTAATTAACTGAAAGGATGATAGAGATTCGGTCATTTTACCGTGAAATAGCATGTCATAAGAATGCCATGACACACGATCATCCACACCTGCTGCCATCATAGAGAGACAAGCAGACAGCGCGTGCCCATAATGGAAAGAGCCACACGCATCTGCGAAGTGTTTCTGTCAGAGGCTCACATCTGAAGCCCGATAGTCGGTCTGTATCTTTCAGTGCCACGCCGAGTGGTTATCGGTTACTGGCCATGTTGGACTCAGGGAGAAGTGCGATCTTTTATTGTCCTCCTTCTTCCCATTCTGGTTCGAGACAGTTTAGAATATTGTTAAGATCCTGGATGCGGTGCAGCCACAGTTGAAAGGAATAAGTTGCATGGTTGGATTTCAGAGTGCAATAACTCAGGAGACAGAGATCCCTTTGAAGCCTTTTACAGAAGAAGAAAATGACTTCCCTAAAGCCTACAGCTAGTTAGCTGCAGACCCAAGAGGCAAACCAGAAGGCTTTTGATATTCAAATGCTGGAGTTTGCCCCACACCTTCAGTTTCCTCAATAAGGAGGGGTGCTTAGGATTTTTAAGCTCACTATAAATACCATAATCTCAAGTGTTCTTTCCATTGCAATGGGAATAATCATGAAATCAAAAAGAACATATCTTCAAAAAATGTTTGTGAATTTGCCTTTTATTTATAGATATTTTTAATCCCGTGTCTCTCACGGATAAGCCACATTTGACTTGAAAAGCCTGGCTTTGTAGGAAAAACAAACAAAACAAAACAAAATCTTTGAAACATGTGTGTTGCCCTTAAAAACAAACAGAATCACTGCTGCTGCAGTCATGGAAACTCTGAATGTCTTCACTGACGCGCAATTCAAACACATCTGAATGCGCTTAATTTGAAGACTTCTCCCAAAGTCGTCTCCTACTGACTGATATCTTCAGCATGGCCATCTGTCTGATTCTTAGCAGTTGGCTCTCAGTATTACATAAGACTAGGAGGAGGAAGATGGAGGTGAATTCATGAGTTCTCTGAGCTCTTCCGTGTGTCCCTGTTTTCTGAGAATTTCTTTAAGTGGTGTATGTGTTGACAGACTGTTTTTCCCTTTTTTCCTTTTTACTTAGCATGATTTTGCCTTTTTTTCTTTTTACTTAGCATGATCCGACCTATGAGGATCAGGACGGTCACAAAGAACAAGATGTGCTTCTCAACTCTCCAGAAATGTCCATCTTTCACAATGTTGTTTCAGAGTGGTGGAATCTAAAGGCAGTCTGATGGGATTGGTTCCTAGGAATCCACTGTCCCCTTCCCCAGTACCCTGCTCCTGTAAGGATTCTAAGGACCCCATCTTTTATCAGCACAAAAGCTGACTGGAACTGTGGTTTTGGAAAAGACTCTTGAGAGCCCCTTGGACTGCAAGGAGATCAAACCAGCAATCCTAAAGGAAATCAACCATAAATATTCATTGGAAGGACTGATGCTGAAGCTCCAATACTTTGGCCACATGATGGAAAGAGCTGACTCGTTGGAAAAGACCTTGATGCTGGGAAAAATTGAAGGCAGGAGAGGAAGGGAGCAACAGAGGATGAGATGGTTGGATGGCCTCACTGACTCAGTGGACATGAGTTTGAGGAAGCTCTGGGAGATGGTGAAGGACAGGGAAGCCTGGAGTGCTGCAGTCCATGGGGTCACAAAGAGTCGGACTCAATCGAGCAACTGAAGGGCAACAACAGCATAAGAAAAGCGAAAGCGTTCTGTTTCTTCCTTAGATTCACAGCCACGAGCTGACCGCAGAAGCGCAGAGGCTGACCCACACTTCACCGTGCCAGAAATCACAGTGTGAGGGGACATACAGGTGGCAGCTCAGTCTGGATTGCTAGAACCCTCTGGAAAAGTGGAGCTACCCAGGGACTTCCCTGGCGGTCCAGCGGTTAAGAATCCTCCTTGCAATGCAGGGGACTTGGGTCGATCCCTGGTTGGGGAACCAAGATCCCACACGCTGTGCAGCAACTAAGCTTCACAACGCAACTACTGAGCCCGTGCACCGTAACTAGAGGGTCCATGTGCCACCACGAAAGATCCCTCGTGACGCAGGGAGGCTCCCTCACGCTGCGACTGAGACCCGACCCAGCCAAATAAACAGATATGGAAAGTGGAGCGACCCAGAATACTCTTCTTCTCAACTTTCTCAATTAAACTGTTTTAGTTTGCTTCTCTGTCTTAATTTGTGCAGGAAAGAAAGGTCACTGGGACTTTATGTGATAATCACATATTGTGAGTGAGCCCCCAGGAACAGGGGAATGGACAGTGCCCAGCACTAAGTGGGCAGCGACAGAAAGAGCAGACGTCAGTCTCAACGTGGTAATTTCTTTTAAACGAATCCTCAAGATAAGCTCTATCCCTCACACGTTTCTTTTTACTCCTGAAAACCAAAATGTGCTATTTTCGCCCTACTTCTTTGAAGGCTTCTCACATTTGAATTCAAATAGTTTCAAGATCTCTTGCCGATGGACTGAGTTCTAAACGTTGGCTAAGATGAATCATTCCGCAAACATTAGCTTCAAGGTGAGATGGGCCAGGAAATTCTATTTCAACACACGCTGAAACGTTGGGAAAAGTTGGTCCTCAGAACTCAGGCTGTCAAGGGCTGTCTGAGGCAAATCTTTCAGTGATGAAAAGACGCTTTGCTTTTCTTCTCAATAACATCCAGCAGCTGAGTGCATCTCATTCAGACTTCCCAGAAAATTGAAGAAAATCCACATTTCAGGGAGATCAAGCAGAGAAAATTTTAATCTCAAAGGGGAGATTTGCTAAAGTTCTCGGGCAAGGAAAACTGGGTAGTTCAAAAGCAGCTCTGAACTGCTCAGAAGCTCGTGTGTTTGTGTTCAGTGGACCTTGTGGACTGCAGCCGCCAGGCTCCTCTGCCCATGGGATTCTCCAGGCAAGAATCCCGGAGCGGGTTGCCATGGCCTCCTCCAGGGGTTAGACATCTTCCCAGACCAGGGGTTGAACCCGTGTCTCCTGCACCGCAGGCAGACTCTTTACCGCCGAGCCACCCGGGGAGCCCCGTTCAGAAGTTCAGTTTCCCTAAGAGGAGCCTGAGGAAGCCGCCCTGACTGTGGAGCGGACACGGCGCTCTCCCCGCCCTGGTCGCCTGCATCTCGGTCTCCCGGGCCTCTCCGCCTGCCCCGTACGGAGGGCGTCTTGGCCAGGCTGTCCTCCCACGAGCTCGTAGAGGCGTGTGTGACTGAGGCCTGAGGTGGCTGAACACCCTCCGCAAGTGTGAGAAACGGCGCCTACGCCTGGGTGGCCACGAACCCGCCCACCGCGCTGCGTGGACGCCAGCTGCACCTGCCCCGGCTCTCTCGCGGCGGGCGCCGTGCCCTTGGTCTTTGACAGCAGGCCCCACTTCTCAGATGCGCGCGCCAACCCAAGGGAAGGCGGCCTGCGAGGCAGGCGCTCCGGCCCCTCCCACAGGCGGAAGCGCGGCCTGTAAAGTCCCACCTGGCTGAGCCCGACTCTCGCGAGAAAACGGGTTCTGCTCAGCCGCGCGGTGGATACCGCACCAGCTGCCTCGGAGGACCAAGCCCTCCGCCCCGCTCCCCTCGGAGGCTCGGCTCCCTGGGGACCCCGGGAGGCACGCCACCTGATGTCTCACAGGGCTGCAGGTCCGCGGGAGGTCAGGGCTCTGCAGACCGAAGATTTTCAAAGGCCCTGACGCGGGGAGGGCCAGCTGCAGACAATTTAGCCCATCAGTCAAACTCGGGCCGGGATCACATCCACTTATATCCAAACATGACTGTTAGACGTCCAGATGACAGTTGTCAGGACAAAGAAAGGGCACAGGGAGCAGACTCCCGGAGCCCTGGACCATCGGGCGTGACACCTCGGCGCCATTTGTGAGCGTCCCCGGGATGGGCTCCACTGGGGAGCGGTGCACAGGCCCGCCCTCTGCTTTAGACCTGGCACTGAAGCTCAGGAGAGAGAGAGGGCCCATGAGGCCCCTAGGTCCCACTGGAGTCGAGGCTGGGGTGAAATCAGGACACCATTTCTACTGTGTCATCAAGGACGTGGTGTCTCCACCACCTCTAAGCACTATTTGCCTCTGGTCACTGAGACCAGCAAGAAGACCAAGCCAGTGAATCCTAAGGGAAATCAACCCTGAATACTCGTTGGAAGGACTGATGCTGAAGCTCCAATACTTTGGCCACTTGATGTGAATAGCCAACTCATTGGAAAAGACCCTGATCCTGGGAAAAATTGAAGGCAGGAGGAGAGGGAGCAACAGAGGATGAGATGGTTGGACANAGACCAAGCCAGTCAATCCTAAGGGAAATCAACCCTGAATACTCGTTGGAAGGACTGATGCTGAAGCTCCAATACTTTGGCCACTTGATGTGAATAGCCAACTCATTGGAAAAGACCCTGATCCTGGGAAAAATTGAAGGCAGGAGGAGAGGGAGCAACAGAGGATGAGATGGTTGGACAGCATCACCGATTCAATGGACATGAGTTTGAGCAAGCTCTGGGAGGTGGTGAAGGACAGAGAAGCCTGAGGTGCTGCAGTCCATGGGGTCGTGAAGAGTCGGACACGACTGAGCGACTGAACACCAGCAACCGAGGTCAGCCAATAGCATCCAGTGTTTCAAGTTAGCTGCACACTTGGTCCTTCTTGCCACGGAACACCACTGGCCTCGAGGTCCTGGTACCAGCTTCCAGGAAGGTCTAAACAGTGATAGACCTTCCTGAGGACCGGACCGCTGTTGCCCCTCCTCTGGCTCTGTCCACGTGGATGGTGGCCAGCACGGGGCCCTCAGCTGCAGCCCTTGGGGGGTTCGCCTTACAAGGGCTCAATGCAAGACGGGGAAACATAAAGAGGAAATACCAGCTCCTTTGGGCTCCTGTGATCGTTTGACCATTCCTCTGACACATCTGAGGTCTGTGTGAAGGAGGGGAAGGCTGTGAACACATGAAGAATGTGAGCAACAAAACGGAGTCCAGGGCGCTATGCTCGGCCTCTGTCGGGAGCAGAGGTCACCGCCTCAGCGGCCCCTGCGAGCATCCCCCGCGTGGGGCCGGCCGTGCGCACGGCTCCCAGAGCAGCAGCTCACCTGCAGGCCCCAGCACAGCAAGGACAAAGATGTACACACACAGGAACAAGCCAGCGTGGCGGCTCAGAGCAGGGGTGTTGTCCATGCAAAAGGGCAGCAGGGACTCCATGTGCACAGCCAGAAGGTTCTGTGAGCCGCCCGCCTGGCCTCCTATTCAAGCTAGCCAGGGTCGGACAGCGTTCCCTTTCTACCTCCTGCTGGTGTTTTCAGGAAAACGGGTTGAGGAGCCCCAAGGAAGCAATTGGGAGACAGAAACTCCGCTCTGAGATGGGGACTCGAAAAAAACGTTTTTAGAGACCCAGCTTAAGCACCCAGTTAGATGTACTTCAATTAAAGTAACCCTGGCTGTCCCACTCCACAGCACACAAAGCGAGAACCTCACAAAGAACCTTCTGCAACTTCTAACCCACGTTCAGTGCCCCCCACCCCCTTCCTGGGACATCTGTTTGTTAAAGCGGATTGCATTCGGCTGATGTATTCACCAGATGAGTAGGACGTGCCCCTCAGCTTAAAACTGTTGAGTGTGTGCTGCTGGGGGGCAGTGGGGTGGGGGTGGGGGGGACACAGATGTCAAGCAAACCTTCTTAGTGCACAGAACCTCTGACGCATGAGTGTCGGCTGATGTTAATTCAGGCCGGCATCTCTCCCCATGAGTCACCGGTGGGTGGACGCGAGAGCCGCCTGCTGACCTCTGGAGCCATTTGGGCCCTTCAGAGTGTGAAATTTCAATTTCTACATCAGAGTTTTGCATGTCAGGCCCAAAAAAATGCTTCATATGAGAGTAACGTTGATGCTTGCCAGGCCGGCATCCCGGCTGGGGAGAGCAGGCGAGAAGAAAGGGGAATAATTCCTACCAGGCACACATCAAGTCTGCAACCGTGTTTAGTAAACACGGCATCCTCCCAGGGGCCCCAAGTCCAGAAGGACCCAGCTCCCCAGGCCTCTGCGAGACCCCTGGGCTGCGTCCAAGTCCAGGGGTTCCACTCGACTTCAACTCAAGATACTCTGTTCTGCCCTGTCTGCACCCAGACATGAGAGGGCCCCAGTTCAAGGCAGAGCAGAGCCCAGGAAAGCTGAGCTGGCCCTCCCAGCCCACAGGGAGGCAGGGGCTTGCTGGAGGGCTCACCTGGGACCCCAGCCCTGCAGGCTCTCAAAAACCACATCTCTCTGCAGGCCACATCACTGATTCCCAAGACCCTCTCCCTGCTGGGAACTCCGTGGTGTAAACTCTGATGGCCTCGGGGTCCCCTGTGTGTCACCAGAGTCCAGGGGCCTCCCTGCCTCCTGAATGCTCCCAGTCATCTCTGAGCAGGCAGAGAGGGCCCAGGCATGACTGGTCTACTCCCCAGGGAGCACTTTTTAAGCAGTCTACTCTGGCCATGCTGGCGGGTTCCCCGCACAGGAGTGCAGATGTCTACAAGCAGGGTGTGACAGGGCAAAGGGACTTGCCTGAAGAATATGGAGCAAGTAAATTCCTGGGGACTCATCATCCAGGTGGACAGAGAGAACGAGGGAGGAGAAAGGCCTGGGGTCACTCTAGATGTCGGCCTCCGGCACGCGGGCCACGATGGCCTCAGTTGCAGAAGAGAAAGGCCAGTGGGCGGTTGTGGTGGTCGAGGTGGCCCTCCCAGGAGCCCCGGAGCCGCTGTGCTGGCCAGCCTCCTAGCGGCTGGGGGGCTGGTCGGAGCACAAGATCCAAGGTGAGACGCATCAGCCATCAGGGTAGAAAGGTTCTGCTGGGCTTTTTACAGAGTCTTATTACGGGAGGTGTCGGGACCGAGAGGCGCGTATCTGCATTTGGCTCAAGCGTCTTTACTGCTGCCTGAGAGGCGACAATTCAGTGCACCTGCAGCTACGGGACACAATCAAGAGCCACGATATGGGCCAAGCGACGTTCCTGGGCTCACGGCCCCAATAAGAAGCGACAGCCTGAGGGCGCACGATGACTCCCTGGGGCTGAGGGGGAATACTGGAGTTTGAAACAAGAAATGAAGTTTTATCAGTATCTAAAAGTCAGATGGGCTGCCATGTGTGCAGAACGACTAAAGTTTGTGCTGGTCAGGGCTTGCCGTCACAACAGTGCAAAAGAGAGAAACAGCTGGTTCGAAAAGACAAGCCCCGGGCAGGGGCCACCGCGCTGGCCGCAGTCTCGAGCCCCAGGGAAAGCCCCCCAGCCGCTCCCCCAAGACCCTCGAGAAGACTGGGGCCTGCGGAGAGCCACTCCAGCAGCCTGGGGCCAGAGCTTCCACGGCTCCTCAACACACCCTCACCACACACCACACACCCCACACACAGCACACACAAAACACCACACACACACAGCACACACACACCATACACAAAACACACCCCACACACAGCACATAGCACAGACAAAACACCACACACACAGCACACACACACCATACACAAAATATACACAGCACACACACACCATACGCAAAACACCACACACACAGCACACAAAACACCACACACACAGCACACAAACACCACACACAAAACACATACAGCACACACAAAACACATACAGCACACAGCACACACAAAACACCACACAGCACACACACAAAACACACAGCACATACCACACAGCACACACTGCACACACAAAACACACACAGCACACACATACCACACACACCCCCCACACACAGCACACAGCACACAGAAAACACCACACACATACCACACACACACCATACACAAAACACACACAGCACACAGCATACACAAAACACCACACACACAGCACATAGCACACACAAAATACCACACACACAGCACACACACACCATACACAAAACACAGCACACAGCATACACAAAATACCACACACACAGCACACAGCACACACAAAACACCACACACAGAGTGCGCACACACCATACACAGCACACAGCACACACAAAATACCACACACACACCATACACAAAACACAGCACACACCACATACAAAACACCACACACACAACACACATACCTTATACAAAACACACCACACACACAGCACACACAAAACACACACAGCACACAGCATACACATACCACACACACACCACACACAAAACATCACACATACAACACACAAAACACACACAGGACACAGCACACACAAAACACCACACATACACCACACACACATCACACACAGCACACAGAACACACAAAACATCCCCCACACACACCACACACACCACACACAAAACACACACANGGCTGTACTAGTTTGCATTCCCACCAGCAGTGTGAGAGGGTTCCCTTTCCTCCACACCCTCTCCAGCATGTATTGCTTGTAGACATTGAAGTATAGTGGAATTTACAATACTGTGTTGGTTTCAGGTATACAGCAAAGTAATTCAGTTATAGACGTTCATCTATTCTTCAGATTCTTTTCTCACACAGATTATTACAGAGTATTGAGTCGAGTTCCCTGTACTGTATAGTAAGTAGGTCCTTATTGTTTATCTGTTCTATAGATAGTAACATAATTGATCCCAAACTCTTAAAAATTTATCCCTCCCTTCCAAGACCTCTTTTAAAGGCAAACTCGTCTGGCTTAGCCACAGTTTCTTTTTTTAGTGACGGACTGGTATAAATGCAAGAACTGTCTGGGAAAGTCACTGTCTGCAGGAATCTGCAATTCTGAGTCCACGGCGGTCGGCTCTCAGGATAGCTTATGAGAGTCTCTTCTTCACTTCCACTTCGCAATGAATAAATTAAGATAAATTAGATTGGTTTCGATGTTAATGCCCCAGTGCGCCACTTCATCCAGTGCACTGGCTTGGTTGGTAATTCACTTTGCAGACCTGTACTGGCTAAAATGGTAGTTAATTGACATGCAGTTGGTCTGAACTGAGATGTCCTGTAAGTGTAAAATATACACTGGATTTCAAAGACAGTCTGAAGAAAAGAACACAAAATATCTCCTTAATTACATTTAGGCAGATTACATGTTGAAAGGTAATGTTTTGGAGATACTGGATTAAACAAAATAGAGTATTAAAATTTCTTTTTGCCTCTTTAACATGACTACTAGAAACTTTAAGAGTATATATGCAGTTTACACTCGTGGCTTGCACCGTATTTCTGTTGGATAGTACTGATCTAGAGTCTTGAACTTCAGCTGATGGAATTGCCTTCAGCTCTCTGTAATAAAATAGCTACTATTTACTGATAACCTTCCTTGGAGTACCTACCCTGCGCCTGCCCCTACTTAGTGAGAAGTAGTGGCTCAGACGGAAAAGAATCTGCCTGTAATGCGGGCGACCTAGGTTTGATCACTGGATCAGGAAGATCCCCTGGAGAGGGAAATGGCTACCCACTCCAATATTCTTTCTTGGAGAATCCCATAGACAGAGGATCCTGGTGGGCTACATTACAAAGTGTTATAAAGTGTCAGACACAACTGAGCAACTAACATTTCCACCCCTACTTTATTTATTTTTAGCTGCACTGGGGCTTCATTACTTTGCGTTGGTGTTCTCTAGTGCAGTGAGCTGGGGCTTCTCACTCAGGGGGTTATTTTGTCGCAGAGCCTAGGATTTCGCGGTGTGCGGGCTTCAGCAGTTGTGGTGTGGGCTTAGTTGCCCCAGGAAATGTGGAAACTTTCTGGACCAGGGGTTGAACCCATGTCCCCTGCATTGGCAGGTGAATTCTTAACCACTGGATCACCAGGTAAGTCCATCTGTGGTTTAGTTTTGCAATGAGTGTTTAAGAATCTTGGTGTGAGAAAATGGTGGTCCATGGACATGTTCTTGGGAGCTCTTTGAGTTCCATGTCTCATTTAAAATTTGTGATTTTACATCTATGCCAAATTATATGTTGTAGAGATTTTCTAGAGCCTTGAAATGGTCACCATTTAGAATTTACTGCCATTATTTCAGTGACTACTTCTGCAGTTTAGAATCACATCAAGGCCAACTGACATTTTTCCATTTGCTTGGGCAAAGGAAGAGAGGACAGAGGTAGATTAAAGCATAAAAGACATCTTCTATCCAAATGATGTCACTGCATTTTGAACCAGGGGGTGGCTTGCAAAGCTTTGGCAGTAGCTTGCAAAGAAAAAAAAAATAGCAATAGGAAAATTGAGTCATCACAGAGCCCACATTAGTATTAGCATGCTACATTCAAAATAATTTATTCCACCACAGTCAGTATTATATTCACATTATGAGCTGAAATTTAGTTCTAGCAAAAGAACCATATCCATCACATTAAATTAATATTGTTAATTTAAATATTATTGGCTTTGTTTGTATTTGACTTGTGACTTTGTTTTGATTTTATAGTTGTAGAAGAGTTATAAGAATAAGGAATATATGTTTAATTTTATGTCCCTACATATTTTAGTGTGTCAGGAATAAAAGAGTAAAGTGTAAATACTCACTGTGTCTTCCTGTCAAGCACTGCATAATAGCACCCAAACCTCCTGTTTCTCTGAGGTGGTGTCTCCAGGTGTTCCCAATCCTGAAAAACCCTAGAACTGTCTTGGATCAGGAAGCTCCTCTCTTGAATCACTGGATGGATCTGGATTTGGAGCAGGAACCATATTCTGCAGGACATAGGCTTTATAAACTTTCTATGGGTGCCATTGCAGGCAAATTGGTAACTTGGTTGAGTTTGATAGTTGAGGATGACCTTGCTGACCTCCTGCATCATGACCCCAGAGGATTTTGCCCCTTCAAAGAGACACTACAACAAAAACCACAACCGGTATCAGAGGGGAAAACAGATCCCATCAACATTACATTCTTAGTTACATTCTTCTGGTTCAAGAGAACACGGTCTAGCCACATGACCTTCTCAGGCTGATACCAAAGGTAGGGACGGTGAGTGGTTCCTAGAGAAAACACTTCACTCTAGATCCCTATAATGAGGGAAGACAAGACAGAATGTACAGTTCTGCCTTCTGTAGACTCTGGTCTCTAAGACCGAATGGATGGTCGCTTCTGCACATTAACCATGGGCAGCAATATTGATGCTGGTACTTGGGTCACTGCTGCCGCTGGCTTTGTGACAATTGTACAGAAGAAACGCAGAATGTAGGAGTCTGAGTCAGCCTACTTCCTGGACATCACAGCTCTAAAGCTTAGATACCTTTAGATCAGCCCTGGAAGGAAGAAAATTCAATCAAAATTTCATGACTGTTCTCAGTCATGTCTGACTCTTTGCAAACTGTAGCCCACCAAGCTCCTTTATCCATGGAATTCTCCAGGCAAGAATACTGCAGTGGGTTGCCATTTCCTTCTCCATAAAAAGGATGGGGACCAAGTATATAATGTCACACCCGTGCCTGGAGGGCCTCCCCTCCTCATGACACACCTACTTAGAAGCAATCACAATGTCCACAGCCCTGAACGCCACTGAACCTTCTCTCTCTCTCCACTTGAGGGACCTGTGCCTGGTGGTCTGGACCATTCCCTTGACTTCCACAAGTATTGACAAGTGGAAGGACATCCACAATGGGGCCTCCTCCACCCTCCTCTCCTCCAGGTTCTGAGACCTGTGTTCAGGTGCTGACTGAGCTTGGAGGATCCTTAGAAAGTAGGAGGTCTTCAGGTTCCCACTCTCTTCTTTGCCTCTAGGCACAAGATGCGTGTCTTACCCCCATCCCCAGTGGTGGAAACCAAGAATATCTCTAGACATTATTAATGTCACTGAGAGGTTGGGAGACAGACTTTTCCCCTCTTGAGAACCACTGATGGAGAATCAGAGATCTTTGTCTACTGTAGGAAGATTATAAGGAGGTTTCTTCTTTATATTTGCTTCTCTAGGGTCTCCTAACTTTTTTTTGTTTTCTTCTTTTAATTACCATTTTTAATTTATTTATGGCCATGCCATGCAGCACATCTTGGTTCTCTGGTCAGGGATCAAACCTGCACCCCATGCATTGGAAGTGAGGNGAAGATTATAAGGAGGTTTCTTCTTTATATTTGCTTCTCTAGGGTCTCCTAACTTTTTTTTGTTTTCTTCTTTTAATTACCATTTTTAATTTATTTATGGCCATGCCATGCAGCACATCTTGGTTCTCTGGTCAGGGATCAAACCTGCACCCCATGCATTGGAAGTGAGGAGTCTCAGGCACTGGACTGTCAGGGAAATTCCCCCTCCTAGCTTTTGACAATGACTTTTCTGCATAGATCTTGCATTGTACCTGCCCCAAGCAGAATCAATAATATAATTCAGTGTTGATGTCGCCTCACCCCAGATTTCTACAGCTGACAACTAGAAGCAATAGCTCACCCAATCAGGCTCCTGGAAAATCAACAGTGTATTCCAGAAAACCCTGTGTTTGTTGGGTTCTCTATTAAATGCATTCACTGTTGTTATTGTTCAGTTGCTCAGTCATGTTTGACTTTGCGATGCCATGGACTGCAGCACTCCAGGCCTCCCTGTCCTTCACTATGTCCCAGGGTTTGTTTAAAATTCATATCCACTGAGTTGGTGATGCCATCTAACCATCTCATCCTCTGCTGCCTTCTTCTCCTTTTGCCTTCAATCTTTCCTAACATCAGGGTTGTATCTCTAATTTTTTCAACTCTCCTACAGGTAGGCACTAATACCCCCATTTTACAGATGAAAAATGTGAGGCTCAGAGCAGTTAACTTAGGAAAGGGAAGTGCAGTTTCATCACAGTTGGGGTTTGCTCCAGATCTCATGTAACACCCCCCCCCACCAGCCCCATCTCCGTGACTACCCCACATTGTCTGTGATGGAGCTCTGCACCACGGAGCTCTGGAGCAGTGTAATTCCATGCTTCTGTCACCCCTGGAGCCCCACAAATTGTGCCACACACAGACAGGCTTCCAACTTTCAGCACACTGTCAGCTGAGTGCCCTGGGGACCTGCACCAGCCCTCCCAGACTGACCTTGCAATACTTTCTGGATTCCCTGAAACCCGAGCACCACTTTTAAGAGCTTTGCTGTCTCTGGATATTGGCCAAACTTTCTTCCCCTTGTCTTGTTTGAGTTGTGACTGTGATAAAAAGCCTTCCTCCTTCAGGGAGTGAGGTAGCCTGATCTGAGCTCACTATTCTCGAGGTGCCTTCTGAGAAGCTGGGCTCTCAAGACAGTCTTTTGTTATTTCACTTTCACTAGTGGATTCATCTTTTCCAGAGTCCTCAAATCTTGGGAGGTCATATCGCTAATGTAAACTTAGAGCAATTATATATAGGTTTCAAACAGAAGTCTTACTGGCTTCAAAACCCTGAAAGATATGTTGTTAGTGGGGGGAGAAAAATTAGACACTCCTGTGATTAATTGTTTAAATCCCCTTGGTAACATATATTTACCTCTCATTTTTCTACTTTAGGAAGAATTCTCTTTGCCCAAAATGATGGCATAAAACCGAAATATAGTTGTGAAAACAGTGGCTCAGGGGTAAAGAATCCGCCTGCAATGCAGGAGCCGCAGGAGACGTGGGTGNAATTGTTTAAATCCCCTTGGTAACGTATATTCACCTCTCATTTTTCTACTTTAGGAAGAATTCTCTTTGCCCAAAATGATGGCATAAAACCGAAATATAGTTGTGAAAACAGTGGCTCAGGGGTAAAGAATCCGCCTGCAATGCAGGAGCCGCAGGAGACGTGGGTGTGACCCCTGGGTCAGGAAGATCCCCTGGAGAAGGAAATGGCAACCTACTCCAGTATTCTTGCCTGGAGAATCCCATTGACAGAGGAGACTTGCAGGCTACAGTCTACAGGGTCACAAAGAGTCAGATATGACTGACTCAGCACGCACTGGCAAGTGATTTCTCTACAGAGAACTCTTTAACATTTCAGTGGATTCTTAACCAGTTTTTTTCTCTCTCACCCCTTTTCCCCTGCCTCTGGCTGGCTTCCCAATTTTTCTTTTCTTTTTTTAATAATTTGTAACTCTGATCACTGTAAGTGATTCAGCACATTAGGCAATTTCCTTAATAATCCAGGAGTCTTGTCATCAAGGTTTATCGATTTGTATACCTTCGTATTCCTCAGTCTCTTTTTTATCTAACTTTTGACAACCACAGTTGGGGTAAGGATTTCATAACTTCCTAATTTCTCTGATTTCTTTACTTCCTTTCATTAAAGATACATTTAGAAAATGAGGTCCCTATCTCAGCTCTTCCGCCTTGCCCTTCATCCTTTGTTCCTTGCTTCCTTCTTTATTGCCTGGGCTGGGGTCTCTCAGTCATTCACTCACTTCCTTATTAGGTAGAAAAGATCTGTTTCTACCTTTTAAGCGGTCATTTTTCCTAAAGAGTTTTGGACAAGGAAGAGCAATTTTTTCCCAAACTTCCTGTCCCCCATGTATTTCTCTCATAAGCTGTTTGCAGACCTTCCCCCTCTATCATTGTATTATTATTATTTTGTTAAGTTCAGCCAGCAGAGATAATTAGAGAGCTTAAGTCAGACATACTACAAACATCATATTGTATTTGTAGGCTCAAGCTTCAGAAATAATCCTTGTTTTCAACTGCCTTTTTATTTATTTATTTTCGTTTTCTTTCAGCATCAGTTCTGAGCAAACACTGCTGAAAATGAGGCTTCAAGGGACTCTCTCCTTCTTGATTCTACAAAGCAGAGTGTCAAAAATGGAGAAGGTAGAGAAATACATTTTTGAGTCTTGGAATGTTTTCTGAGTTCCAGTAACACTTCGAATTCACTTTCCTTGTCTCTCAAGAGGTGGCTCCCATGTGGTGGGTAAATGAAGGCATTGTCTGTTTGTCGCTGTGTGCCTGTGTTCTCAGGAACTTAGTCGTGTCTGATTCTTTGTGAGCCCATGGACTGGAGCCTGCCAGGCTCCTCTGTCCCTGGGATTCTCCAGGTAAGAATACTGGAGAGGGTGGCATTTCCTTTCTCAGGGGATCTTCTTGGCCCAAGGATCAAACCCAAGTCTCCTGCGTCTACTGCCTTGGCAGGCAGATTCTTTACCACTGAGCCATCTGGGTCTCTTTCTGATGAACCAGCTGTCTAACTCCTGAAATATTTGCCTTTTCTCTAGGTGTACTTGTGTGTTTATGAGGCCTGTATGCACGTACACCTGTGTGAATCCCCACTTGGTAACTGAAATGGACTCTACCTGAGGTCCACATCTACATGAAATCAGGACTCATTGCAGCCATTTCTTCCTTTCTCTCTTTTTTTTTTTAAATTTATTTTTCGTTGGAGGATAATTGCTTTCTTTACTGTGTTGGCTTCTGTCATACATCAACATGAATCAGCTATAGGCATACATATGTCCCCTCCCTCTTGAACTTCCTTCCCACCTCCCACCCTATCCCACCCCTCTAAATAGTCACAGAGCACTGGGTCTGAGCTCTGTGCATTGCAGCCATTTCAAGGAGAAAGTTCCAAACATCTGGAGGTTGGAAATTTGGGACCGGAACTCCTGGATCCTTGTACGACTACTTTTTTTATCCCCCTGGTTTTCATCCTTTGGCTTGGGCTTGGTGTAGACCCCACCTTGCTGGCTCCTTTTGTAAACTGAGCCTCGTAGTGCTGGTGTGTAACTGAGGTTAGCCTGGGAAAGAGTGTCAGGGGCCTCAGTGGGACGTTGCTGGACAAGCCGCAGATGATGTTAGGAAACAAACCCTTGTTTCCAGGGTGGAGCCCTTGCTGAATGACCTGTAGGACATGGTTGCAAATCAGAGGACAGAAATAAAACATTTTTAATTTCTGGGAAAGTCAGGGTTCGGCCTTCAAGAGTGAGTTATGGAGGAAGGAGAGGCTGTCCTTGGGTGGGGAGAGCTGGCACAGAAAGCTTGATAGCTTTCCCATCTGGGGCTGCCTCATCACCCTGGGGACCGAGCTCTGTGTTTTGGGCTTTGGAATAGAAGGAGCTGGGCTTTCCAGGTGGCTCAGTGGTAAAAATCTCCTGCAATGCAGGAAACACAAGTTCGATCCCTGAGTTGGAAAGATGCCCTGGAGGAGGGCATGCAACCCACTCCAGTGTTCTTGCCTGGAGAATCTCATGGGCAGAGGAACCTGGTGGGCTGCAGTCCAGGGGGGTCACAAAGAGTCAGCCAACTGAGCAACTGAACATTAGTGCCCAGGTTGGAACTGATTCACACTGTCAGAGCTCATTCTTTCATTCATTCACTTATTCAGCGGGTACTTACCGAGTATCTGGGCACTATGTAAGTTCAAACCCCAGCTCCAACGCAAAAGTTGGACAAGTTACTCAAGCTCCATAAACCTTAGTTTGCTGTCTGTAAGATAGAGATAAAAATAGTAACTGTCTCTCTCGGGGGCTCTTGTAAAGATTAAATACTGCCGTTCAGTCACTCAGTCATGTCCAACTCTTTGCAACCCCATGGTCAAGCTCCAGATTAATAAACTAATGCTTATGAAGACTGGAGCATAGACTACTCTGGGCAGGCACTTCAGCATAGACTGCTGTGGTCAGCATCACTGTTATTGCCGCTACGGTTATTATTATCCCCCTCCCACGTGCATGCTTTCTGCCCCCAGACCTGAGCTCTGCCATCCAAGCAACCTAGAGGCTCCTGGATGTACGGGCACAGCATGTTTTGCATTCTGCTTGCCTCTTGTCAGCAATGGGGTCTTGAGCAGAGCAGACTGCTTACTCAGTGTGCAATTCACAGATTTCCTGTTTCTCTCCCTGTAAGCTGCTAAGAGGTAAGGAGGAAGCTGTTTCATTACAGTCTCATTTACACCTCTCCCTGTCTTCCTGCTTCCCCCAAGGAAAGTCAGCTCGCTGTGTTCTGCACAGACAGAGGCTGGCATGCAGGATTCCAGGCTGCACTTTCCCAGCGAAGTCTCATCAGTTTGGTTCCTGCTGCCCAGAGGGTGAAGTGATCACCCCATCCCCACCACACATGGCACTTTCTTGTGCTGTTGTTGTTGGTCCATCTCTCAGTCATGTCCGACCCTTTGCAACCCCAAGGACTATAGAATGCCAGGCTTCCCTGTCCTTCACTATCTCCCGGAGCTTGCTCAAAGTCATGTCCATTGAATCCCTAATGCCATCCAACCATCTCATCCTCTTTCATCCCCTTCTCCTGCCTTCAATCTTTCCCAGCACCAGGGTCCTTTACAATGAGTTGGCTCTTCCTATCAGGTGGCAAAATACTGGAGCTTCAGCTTCAGCATCAGAACCTCCAATGCATATTCAGGGCTGATTTCCTTCAGGATTGACTGGTTTGATTTCCTGGCTGTCTAAGGGGCTCTCGAGAATCGTCTCTAGCACCATAGTTAGAAAGCATCAATTCTTCAGCACTCAGCCTTCCTTATGGTACAGCTCCTACATCTGTGCCCTTTCTGAGCTCAGCAGATGCTGGGCTGTGTTCTTCAGGAAGAAGAAAAGAAGTCAGAGGGAACACCAGCACCTGTCAACACCTCTGTTCTTATTCGTGCTGCTTCCTAACTTATTAGGAAGTTACACCCTGTTCTTGGCCTGTTGAAATACCCCAGCCTTAAACCAGCAGGGCTCTGCTGTCTGGTGTAAGATGAAGGGTAATGGTAGAGAGAACCGTGAGAAGGCAGGTAGAGGTTCTGCTAAGGAGAGCCCTGAATGCCAGGCTGAGGCACTTACAAGTAGATAAGCAAAGATGAGTCATCTAACGTTTGAGCTGAGGAGGATGGGATTAAAGGGCGAAATCATTTAAGTAAAATCACAAGTCCTTGTCCTCAGGGCGAAATCATTTAAGTAAAATCACAAGTCCTTGTCCTCAGTATTGCTCTTTTGTTTTTCTCTAATAGTAAAATCATCCCATGGGTTATGTAGAGCAATTCTGTTTTTACTTTAATTTTATTTTTTGACTGTGCTGTGTAGCATGTCGGCAATTAGTTTTCCAGCCAGGGATCCAACCCATGGCCCTGCAGTGGCAGTGTGCAGTCTTAACCACTAGACCACCAGGGAAGTCCCGCAAATTTTAAAAAGTAAACATTTTTCACTTTCCTGGTGCTCCAATGGTTAAGACTCCCTGCTCCCAATTCAGGGAGCACAGGTTTGATCCCACACAGCGTGGCTAAAAATTAAAAATAAATGTTTCCTCCTGATAGACATTTCACAGCTTTGCCGATGCCCATTCATCAACCCCTTGACAAACCTATTGTTCAGACCAGGTCAAAAGATGCCCCAAATTTTCACATAGATGAAAGGAGAAGTCTTCAAGAGACAACAGAAAGCAAGATGTCAAGAGAAACCCAACGCCTGGGTAAAGGACAGGACATTCCATTAGAACAAAATGGACACAGAGAGGATACATATGAAATAGGACACATAGAGGGGGAGGGGAAAGCGGGGCGGAAAAAGGCATGAATTACTAAATCTACACTTCCTGCCTGGCCTGGGATTTTAACTAAGCAACTACACCGTGAATGACATTCATATCCTAATTTTGCTGAGGGACTAGGTTCATACAGGTAAATAACTTCTCCAACTTTCTGGGGCAAGTAAGTGGTCTCTTGTATTACAAAACCCCTCCTCATTCTGTCGCTGGGCACCATCACGCGATTTGGCTGTACAGAGATGACCAAGAACTAGTCCTTGTTATGGGGCAGAAGAAAACCTGAAGAGCAAAGCCATGGAGGCGGGGAATATGGATGTATTTTGGAGACCAGATGATGGATTGTAAGGGAAAATTGCAAAGGCAGCCTGGATAAGGGAGGACTTTGAAATCTGTCTGTTTTTTTTTAATTTTGTATATATATAAAAAAAATTTATATTGGTAAATATCCAGCTAACAATGTTGTGATAGTTTCTGGTCCACAGCAAAGGGACTCAGCCATACATACACATGTATCCATTCTCCCCCAAACTCCACTGCCATCCAGACTGCCACCTAACACTGAGCAGAGTTCCCTGTGCTACACAGTAGGACCTTGTTGGGTATCCACTTTAAATATAAGGCAAAGGGGAGTCAGTGTGCGTGTCTGCACAGGGATAGATGTGGTCTGAGTGGGGCTGAAGGAAGATTAATGTGGCCAAGTGTGTAGACCAGTGAACAGAGGCCAGTGTTGGAGGGCTTGATGCCTCTACAGTATTCAAGGGCCTCTTACCTTTGCATTAATGCAAATAATGGGAGCAGTGGACTGGGTCTAGGCTAAGAATGAGGACCACTGAAGAGGCTGCAGAAATAATCTGGGGTTTTCTTTGGGTGGAGAGCCTCCTGAGTCCTTGAGTAAGATCAGATATAACAGAGAGCAGGCCATTTGTATGAGGCAAATAAACCCGGTGTCACCAAATGATGGGAGGAAATCGGTGATGGGGGAAGTACGGATTGTAGAGAGGGCTCAGAGCGGCTCGTGCATGTGTGCTCATTTGCTTCAGTTGTGTCCGATTCTGTGACCCCTTAAACTGTAGCCTGCCAGGCTCCTGTGTCCATGGGATTCTCCAGGCAAAAACGCTGGAGTGGGTTGCCCTCCTCCAGGGGATCTTCCCAACCCAAGGATCAAACCCAGGTCTCCTGCATTGCAGGTGGATACTTTACCCACTGAGCAACCTGGGAAACCCAAGGCTGCCCAGTGACCTCTTTTGCAGAATGTTCTCTTGTTCAAAGAGTTTCTTAGCTAAGAAAGATTTTTTGCAGCATTCTGAAGACATGAAATCCCATGTCGCAGGCCGAGGACTGCAGATACCTTGCTCCTGGCCACGCTACCGGCAGCTCTTTCATTCGGGAACAGGGATTCAACCACAGAAGTCGTGAGAGCTGCCACATTTTGGACGAGCCAGAGAACAGAGTTCTGGGCTGCTGGACTGACCTTGTGGTGGCCTTTGTTCATTTGCTCCTTGGGTTTATCACCCATCTGGGCTTATCTCACCACCCTGAATGGCTCATACTCAGGGCTGGTCCAAAGAGGAAATTTATCTTCGCCATCATTTTTGTCAATTAAGTTTCAGGGAGGGTGCATATGCGCCTCAGCTGTGACAGGGAGATGATGGATGGCCAAAGGCTTGTTTTTGAAACTACAGATTTGGATAATTTTCATGATATTGAAAGGAGGTGGGGAGTCTGAAATGTTTAAGCTAGACTTACTAGATTTTTGACTCTTGTTAAGATGGGCGAGGATGGGCTGAGTAAAGAGCAGGCTGGGGCAGGACTTTAAGCTGCCAAAGTGTGTGCTGGAAGTGCCATCAGCACCCTCATGAGCCCTGGAAGACCCTCCTAGGATTCACGTCTATGAGTGGAATTGGAATTCTCCACCTAGTCTTAAATTTTGCAATTAGGGCCAACTGGATTCGTTTTGTTAATTAGAGTATATTGTTTTAAAATGCAGTGTTAGTTTCTGCTGTACAATTAAGTGAATCAGCTTTATGTACACTTACAGCCTCTCCTCCTAGAGCCTCCCTCCCAGCCCTCTGCATCCCACACCACCCCCCACCCCCTAGATCATCACAGAGCACTGAGCTGAGCTCCCTGTGCTACACAGCAGCTTCCCACTAGCTGTTTATTTTACGCATGGTAGTGTATATATGGGCTTCCCAGGTGGCATAGTGATGAACAATCTGCCTGCCAGTACAAGAGTTCAGTCCCTGGGTCGAGAAGATTCCCTGGAGTAGGAAATGGCAACCTAGTATTATTGATTGGAGAACTCCATAGACAGAGGAGCCTGGCAGGGTGCACTCCATGGAGTAGCCAAAGAGTCAGACATGATTGAGCAAGCACGCAAGTGTGTGTATGTTAGTGCTGCTGCTGCTACTGCTACTAAGTCGCTTCAGTCGTGTTCAACTCTGTGCAACCCCATAGATGGCAGCCCACCAGGCTCCCCCGCCCTGGGATTCTCCAGGCAAGAACGCTGGAGTGGGTTGCCATTTCCTTCTCCAATGCATGAAAGTGAAAAGTGAAAGTGAAGTCACTCAGTCATACCCAACTCGCAGTGACCCCATGGACTGCAGCCAACTAGGCTCCTCCATCCACAGGATTTTCCAGGCAAGAGTACTGGGGTGGGATGCCATTGCCTTCTCTGATATGTTAGTGCTACTCTCTCAACTGATCAGTGAGGAAAGCTTTCTTATTTTTCCTTGCTTTTCTTTGGAACTCTGCATTCAAATGGGTATATCTTTCCTTTTCTCCTTTGCCTTTAGCTTCTCTTCTTTTCTCAGCTATTTGTAAGGCCTCCTCAGACAACCATTTTGCCTTTTTGCATTTCTTTTTCTTGGGGATGGTCTTGATCCCTGCCTCCTGTACAATGTCACAAACCTCCATCCATAGTTTTTCACGAACTCTGTCTATCAGATATAATCCCTTGAAGCTATTCGTCATTTTTACTGTATAATCCTAAGGGATTTGATTTAGGTCACACCTGAATGGTCTAGTGGTTTTTCCCTACTTTCTTCAGTTTAAGCCTGAATTTGGCAATAAGGGGTTCATGATCTGAACCACAGTCAGCTCCCACTTTTGTTTTTGCTGACTGTATAGAGCTTCTCCATCTTTGGTTGTAAAGAATATAATCAAACTGATTTTGGTATTGACCATCTGGTGATGTCCATGAGTAGAGTCTTCTCTTGTATTGTTGGAAGAGGGCATTTGCTATGACCAGTGTGTTCTCTTGGCCAAACTCTGTTAGCCTTTGACCTGCTTTGTTTTGTACACCAAGGCCAAATTTGCCGGTTACTTCAGGTATCTCTTGATTTCCTATTTTTGCATCCCAGTCCCCTGTGATGAAAAGGACATCATTTTGGGGTGTTGGTTCTAGAAGGTCTTGTAGGTCTTCATAGAACCATTCAACTTCAGCTTCTTCAGCATTACTGGTTGGGGTATAGACTTGGATTACTGTGATATTGAATGGATTGTCTTGGAAATGAACAGAGACTATTCTATCACTTTTGAGATTGCAACCAGGTACTGAATTTCAGATTCTTTTGTTGCCTATGATGGCTACTCTATTTTTTTTATAAGGGATTCTTTCCCACAGTAGTAGATATAATGGTCTCCTGAGTTAAATTCACCCATTCCAGTCCATTTTAGTTCACTGATTCCTAAAATGTCGATGTTCACTTTTGCCATCTCCTGTTTGACCACTTCCAATTTACCTTGATTCATAGACCTAATAGGTTAGAAACTGACCCAATATTCAGGTTCCTATGCAATATTGTTCTTTACAGCATCGGACTTTACTGCCACCATCAGTCACATCCACAACTGGGTGTTGTTTCTCTTTGGCTCCATCTCTTCATTCTCTCTGGAGTTATTTCTCCACTAATCTCCAGTAGCATATTGGGTACCTACCGACCTGGGAATATCATCTTTCAGTGTCCTATCTTTCTACTTTTTCATACTTGTTCATGGGGTTCTCAAGGCAAGAATACTGAAGTGGTTTGCCATTCCCTTCTCTAGTGGACCGCATTCTTCAGAAGTCTCCACCATGACCCGACCTTCTTGGGTGGCCCTACAAGGCATGGAGCATAGTTTCATTGGGTTAGACAAGGCTGTGGTCCATGTGATCAGTTTGATCAGTTTTCTGTGACTGTGGTTTTCATTCTTTCTGACCTCTGAGGGAGAAGGATAAGAGGGTTGTAGAGGTTTCCTAATGGGAGTGACTGACTAAAGGGGAAACTAGGTCTTGTTCTGATGGGCAGGGCCATGCTCAATAGATTGGATCTTTAATCCAATTTTCTGTTAATGGAAGGGGCTGTGTTCCCTCCTTCTTGTTTGACCTGAGGCCAAACTATGGTGGAGATAATGAAGATAATGGCGACCTCCTTCAAAAGATCCCAGGCACGCACTGCTGCGCTCAGTACCCCCAAACCTGCAGTAGGCCACCACCAACTCATGCTTTTGCCAGAGGCTTCTGGACACTTATGGGAAAGTCTGGGTCAGCCTCTTGTTGGGTCACTGCTCCTTTCTCCTGGGTCCTGGTTAGCACAAGTTTTTGTTTGTGCCCTCCAAGTGTTTCTTTCCCAAGTCCTTGTAAGTTCTGGTGACTCTATGGTGGGGTTAATGGCTACCTCCTCCAAGAGGGCTTATGCCATACCTAGGTCTGCTGCACCCAGAGTCCCTGCTCCTGTGGCAGGCCATTGCTGACCTGTACCTCCTCAGGAGACACTGAAACACTCAAAGGCAGGTCTGGCACAGTCTCTGTGGGGTCTTCTGGTGCATACGAGGTTTTATCTGAGCCCTCTGAGCATCTCTGGTGGGAGAGGGTTTTGATTCTAAACGTGATTTTGCCCCTCCTACCATCTTGCTTGGGCTTCTCCTTTGCCCTTAGATGTGGGGTACCTTTTTTTGGTGGGATCCAACATTTTTCTGTTAATGTTTTGTTCAGTGTTGAGTTGTAATTTTGGAGTTCTTGCAGGAGAAGATGAGCGCACATCTTTCTACTCTGCCATCTTGTTAAACCTAAGATAAGAAGAATATCAAGAAGAGGTGGCAACAATACACAGAAGAACTATAAAAAAAGACCTTCATGACCCAGATAACCATGATGGTGTGATCACTCACCTAGAGCCAGACATCCTGGAATGAGAAGTCAAGTGGACCTCAAGAAGCTTCACTATGGACAAAGCTAGTGGAGGTGATGGAAATCCAGTTGAGCTGTTTCAAATACTAAAAGAAGATGATGTGAAAGTGCTATACTCAACATGCCAGCAAATCTGGAAATCTCAGCAGTGGCCACAGGACTGGAAAAGGTCAATTTTCATTCCAATCAGANACACCACACACACACCATACACAAAACACATACAGCACACAGCACATAAAAAACCCACACACACCCTCCACACACACTCACCACACACACACCATGCACAAAACACATGCAGCACGCACCACACACACAACGCATAGAGCACACACAGAAACAAAACACACCACACACACCACACATAAAACACCACACACAGACACATACACAAAACACATACAGCATACAGCACACACAAAACAACACACACACAACAGACACACACCTTATACAAAACACACCACATACACAACACACACAAAACACATACAGCACACACCACACACAAAATACCACACATATACACCATGCACACACCATACATAAAACACATACAACAGACACCACACACAAGACACACCACACACAAAACACCACACACACCAAAAAACCCACACACACAACACACACAAAAAATACACCACACACACACACAAAATACCACACACACCCCACACACAAAACACACCCACACAAAACACACGCCATACAAAACACACCATATACACACACCCCACATATAGCACACCTCACACACAAAACACACACGATACAAAACACACACCATAAAAAACACACCATACAAAACACACACCATAAAAAACACACCATACAAAACACACACCATAAAAAACACCATACACACACACACCATACAAAACACACCACTTGCAAAACACACCACACACAAAACACCCTACACACACACACATACCATACACACATATACATACACTCACTGCACGCCACACACACATACACATACAACACACACAAAACACCATACACACACACAAAACACACCACACAGACACATACACTCACTGCACACACCACACACACAAAAAAAACACCACACACTAAACACACCACATACAAAACACACCACACACAAAACCGTACACACACACACACACATACCACACACCAGATACATTCACCCTCACACTCATACACACCACACACACACACCGCACCACACATGCACACACACACACACCTCGTCAGGGAATGAAGAACCAGTCTAGGTGTGTGGGCTTCAGTAACACCTCAGGTGTGAGGCAAAGTCTTCTACCTAAGATCCCATGTGAGAAGGTGGCCTTCGGCCACATAAAGTGGGTACCCTCTAGTCTGGAGATGGTGTCCCAAAGAGCTGGACCACGGGCCCTGCCCACTGTGAGGGCGCACACCAGCCAGTCCGTGTCTGGAAGGGCTCGGCCCACCCCTCACTGGTATCCTCTGAGGTCCAGCTCGGCCCCTTCCCAGAAAGCCCTCCCTGGTCACCTGGCAGCTCCCACCCCAGCACCCTGGGCTCCTCAGGATGGCCCTGACGTCCGCACCGCTGTCCCGGAAGGCCCACCCACCCGCGGCTTAGGGCGGAGCCCCGGCCGCAGCGAAGCCCACCCCCAGCCCAGGGATGCGAGCCGGCTGGTCCAGGCTCCACGCCTCCGCCTGTGCCGTGCGGAGCCCCCGCCTGGCACAAGAGCTGAGCTCAGGCGCGACGTCGCGTCCCAAACCAAAAACAGCAACCGTCTCAGTCCTGTGGACACTGTCAGTGTCACCCAGCCCGGGCAGCGTCTAAACACTGAGAAGCCACCTACACAGGAAACCGGGCCCAAGACCCTTCCTAAGCCCCCGGCTGACCTCANCAGTCCGTGTCTGGAAGGGCTCGGCCCACCCCTCACCGGTATCCTCTGAGGTCCAGCTCGGCCCCTTCCCAGAAAGCCCTCCCTGGTCACCTGGCAGCTCCCACCCCAGCACCCTGGGCTCCTCAGGATGGCCCTGACGTCCGCACCGCTGTCCCGGAAGGCCCACCCACCCGCGGCTTAGGGCGGAGCCCCGGCCGCAGCGAAGCCCACCCCCAGCCCAGGGATGCGAGCCGGCTGGTCCAGGCTCCACGCCTCCGCCTGTACCGTGCGGAGCCCCCGCCTGGCACAAGAGCTGAGCTCAGGCGCGACGTCGCGTCCCAAACCAAAAACAGCAACCGTCTCAGTCCTGTGGACACTGTCAGTGTCACCCAGCCCGGGCAGCGTCTAAACACTGAGAAGCCACCTACACAGGAAACCGGGCCCAAGACCCTTCCTAAGCCCCCGGCTGACCTCGGCCTGGCCTCCGGCGCGCACAGTGGCAGAGAGGAGGCAGGGCTCCAGCCAGCCTTCCCGCCTTTTCCCAAGCCACCGCATACCCCGGGCTCTGCTGCGCCTCCCTCACACCTGCCTCTGAGCTCTGTTCCCCTCGCTCCGGATCAGATCCAGTAGCCTTTCCCCAGCTGGAGGAACAGGTCTGGCCCCACCTGAGACAGCAAGGCCTTCCTCTGGACCAGGACCCACATTTGATCAGTTAACTTGGGGGTGGGATGGGGAATGAGGGCAGGAGCAGGCCGGGGCCCAGGACGCACCCCACGTCAGCCGCAGCATCAGGGTGCAGTGTCTCCCAGAGCCCACCCGCCCCACGTGTCTGGTGCCGCCATTGCATCCTCCCAGCAGCTCTGCCAGGCAGGAATTACAGCCACCACTTTGCATCCCCAGGAACTCACAGCCCCACCCCATCTCTCTGTGGGGAATCCTGTTCAAACCCGGGTCTGTCTGGCTTTAAGTTACCTTCTCAAGCACAGAGACCTGCTGATGGCATGTACTTCAATTCAACCAAATTGCAAGCCAGGCTGGTGCAGAGATGTCGAGGGAGCGGGAGTGGACAGCCTGCCTACCCCTAAGGCCCAGGTGGGGGCAGCAGTAAGGCACATGGCCTGCGCTCCCCATCAACGGCTCCTTACCACAGAGTCCCGCAGAGCGCGAGGTCCCATCGAATCAGCCCCAGGCGGCCTCTCAGCCACTATTCGCACTCTGGGATCTCACTGTGGAAGGGAGCTCCGACCTCGGCTAGAAGGGATCAGGTCAGAATTAGCTCCATCTTGAGTTCGTGCTGTTTGCGGAAGGCTCAGAGCATCTGCCTAACAAACACATCCCACAAGCATCTCCTCTGCGAAACCTTCCCCAGCACGAACCTCCAAGGGGCAGAACCCCTATGTGCCGGGAGCTAGTTTCTGACAGATTAACAGATGAGCTTATTTCTTTAAGCAATAAAATCGATATTGCCTGCTTCCCTGTGAAATAGCAAGGATATTTTTTATTTTTTAAAAAAATGAATCAGGAGCATAAAAGAGTAAGGAATACATTATTTAAAGAAAAACAATGAACACGTTTTCAAATTATGAAATGCCAGTTTCCTTCAGCTTGTCACCTGATGGGACCTAATGCCACTTGACAAGGCTAGACTAGATTCCTGGGGAGAAGTGATTGTTTTTAAGACACAGGAGTAGAGTATGGGTTGCATTCCAACAGACTTCCCAAACTCAAGTCTTTAGAAAAGCACAGGTTTATAACGATGCTACGGGGGGAAAAAGTACTCTGGCCCTCCAGATTGAGAAATTTTGTTTGGCCCAAAGTTAAACACTCTTCTTTTCACCGCAGGTCTTATCGGAGGCTATAGTATGCTAATAAGCACAGTAAAGCTCCAGGATGGAAATAGGAGAGTGTTTTCAGACTTACTTGATCCCCAGGATCCTTTGGGTGTGATGGTGGTGGCGGTGGTGGTGGTGGATCCCGTAAGACCATTCATTCAACAGAACCAAGTTTAGGAATTTGCACAATTCTGCATTCTGCTACAGACAGTTCCAGAGAGTATCCAAACAAAGCTGTCTCCCGGGATCAGTGGGTGTGCTCTTCCCGTTTGCTAGAAGATTCCAACTCCTGTCCCTTCCTGGACCTCACCTGGAGCTGGCCCTGCAGTTTCCCAGGAAAGAACAACTCCGTCTTGTAAACTACGGTTCCATCTGCCTGCTGCACCCACACGAGTTCTGCTCGTCTGTTTATTTAGAGGTAGTGATTATTTCCTTCCCTCATCATCCACCACGGAGAAGGGCAACCAACATGGCCTTCACCAACAGCCCAGACTCCCACTTCAACCTCGCTGCTCATTCTGCGGGATTTGGGTGCACGTTTGCAGGTTTGGGGTGTAAGGGCGCCCCCTCACCTGCTGCCTCTCCTGGGGCTTGTGGCTGCACCTGCTCAGGGCCTCCAGGTGGACCGAAAATCTGGGACCTTAGGACATACATCAGGATGCTTTGCTCTCTCTGTGGCTCTTCTACTAAAAAGAAGAAAACAATTCAAGGCCATCCTGCTGTGAGTTACTCGTGTGGCCAATAATGAGCTGCTTAAATTATCTGCCTATCCCTACCCCCCCTCCCAACAGTGATCTCTATAACCCAATATAACATCCCACAACTTCACAGCTTCTTGAGCACAAAGGATAGATCATACTAAAGATAAATCTGATACAATTGGCTATATCTCTATTCTTTAACAGCTTTCAGACAGATTTTCCACTGCTGGGACATCTGTCGTCCATAGCATGGTTCCTAAGACCCGGGCCCCAGGCCTAAACACTTGAAATCCTTCCTGAATGCCCTCAACAGCTCTACCAGGCCGACCATGTCAGCCTCAGAGCGTTCATCTCAATTCAGCCGCTCCCCCGAGACACTGTGTGAATTGCATCCTGCCAACTCGTATGGAACAGGATTGTAAGGCTGTGTTGAGCACACTGGGCCGCGTCACCTCATCTCCACACCGCCCGCCCCCCAGAGCCCAGATGCCGGGGGTCCTCAGACTGAAATTTGCAAAGGGTCACGCACTTGTGAGGGGACAATAAGGGACACAGACCTGCACCGTGCCGGAGGCCAGAAAGGTGTCAGGATCTGCACACATTTAAAAACTGCACAATTGAAATCATCTGCAATGAGTGTGTTTTAAATAAGTCATGTAGTCACTGAAAAATTTTTTCCTAAATGCAAAACAGATTCCGGTATCTTGTGTGTCACTGGTCCGAGAGCCCACATGCAGAACTGTTTGTGAGGTCCAAGTGGGCCTTCAAGTCGGTGTCCCCCATCCCCTGGGATCAGAACTCCCTCCCCCTTCTCGGCCCCAGGAGCCCTGTTTCCAGAAGAGCTTGGACGGCTGGGCCCGGAGCTGGCCACATCTGCTCACTCAGTTGGATAACTGAATGGAAACTGATTAACTGCTTCTTCAGAACTTAGGCACAACATATATTCAACGGGGGAATTTCGTATTTAGAGCCTCCTTAGTATGGTCATGTCACGCCATCACATTCTCACGAGATGGAGTCAGAGCAGGGCCAAGCTTTCCATTAGCGTGGAATCCCGGAGTCCGGGTTTTGGAGCTGGGAGAGGTGTCAGCGTTCACTTCTCAGATGGGTCCCTTTACAGATGGGGAGACAGCAGCTGCGTGGAGGGTTCATCTCTTGCATGGCCACTGGGGCTGGTTCCAGTCTTGGCTTGTGACTCCCGGCGTTCAGACCTCAGACCCAGTCGCTAATGTCCGGAGATCACATAAACAGGGTCTTCGGGCCACGTGGGAATTAGATCACAACCAGCGTTCAAAAATACCTCCAGTATGTTTTCTGCTGCTTCACAAAAGCAGCGTGTTTACGGAAAATCACCTCCTTACAAACTTTATTTTTTCTTATCCATCTTCATCTGTTTGTGGAAAAACAGAGCTCAATGATAAACAACAGAATAAAAGCTCCGGAGCAAACCAGAGTTCTTTGTTTGGGTTTCTTTTGCTGTATACAGAGGATTTTCATTCCTGCCACCCTTGTTTACCGTGTAGCTTAACACTTCATCCCCAGCTGCAAGGCTCTGAGCTAAAGATAACTATCATTTCATGCTGGGCGTAGAGCAGATGTGAGAAACTTTCTCTGTCAAGTGCCAGATAGGAAATAATCTGGGCTTGAGGGCCACCTGGTCTCTGCTGCATCTACTCAACTCTGCTCTTCTAGAATGAAAGTAGACGATGTACAAACAAATGGGCGTGGCTGTGTGCTAATAAAACTTTATTTAGAAAAAGCAGCAGAGGGCCAGATCTGGCCTGCATGTCCAAGTTTCCCAGCCTCTGTTTTACATGACACCAATGTATTTGAACGGAAAGTTCAGTGAGTCTGTGTAGTGTCAGTGGACGTAATCTGAAATTCTACAAGCATCAATTAAGAAATTTAACAGATTACTGACCTTTTTAACATTTCGCCTGAGCTTGCTGTCACTGTGGCTCACAATCACTGTCACCTTTGAGAAAGCTTTCCAAGGTACACTGTTGTGAAGTGCTATAGGAATACCAGCATTCAGGACTTCCAAGATAAAGGATCAGGAATGAGTGAGCCAGGAATATCTTTTCTAGATATTGCCAACTACAAATCGGCTCTTGCCATTGGCACTGGCCGTCTACCTCTACAAAGATTAAATTATGAGTCACTGAAGCTGGTGAACTTCAGCACCTCCTGAAAGGAGTTCAGGGTGGAGAACAGAAATGAGGTGCCCCCCAAAAACCGGCAGAACAGGTCTTCAGATAGTCAGATATTTGCAAGAGCTGATTTTATGAGCCCAATTCCTACACCTCCTCCTCCTTACCAAACTTCTCCATGGTGATGTCTGCCTCTTGTGACGAACAGTAGCCCTCAGAAGACCTTCTGCAAACCTAAGTGCCTGACTCTGGGTGCTCCCCCTTTCTCAAAACCATATGTATACTGGCCTCCCCCTACCTCTTTGGAGCAGTTTCTCAGAGTTTTCTGAAATGCTGTCTCCCAGACCATGGTCCTCATTTTGCCCCCAAGTAAAATCGAATTTGAAACTCTCATGTTGTGCACTTTTTTTAAAGTCAGCAATGTTCTATAAAGCTAAGAAACATTCGTAAACACACCAATAACAGTAAAGATCCAGGGCCACGAATTTTTTTGGTCTCTCGTGACCAGTTTGAGAGTATTTCCAGTGACCTCATGGAAAGCCTGGGGCTTCCCTGATGGCTCTGTGGATAAAGACTCTTCCTGCAATGCGGGAGCTTCAGGAGACATGGGTTTGGTCTCTGGGTCAGGAAGACCCCCTGGAGTAAGAAACCGCAACCCATGCTGGTATTCTTGCCTAGGAAATCCCATGGACAGAGAGTCTAGTGGGTTACTGTCCATAGGGTCACAAAGAATCAGACACGCCTGAGCACATGGGCTAGAAATCCTTGCCTCTGGATTTCCACTGTGTGGACTGCAAAACATTCATGTGATAATGTAGCATAATGCCAGCCATCTGACAGACAGCATGTTAGGGAAGATCCCACCACAGCCTTCTTAAAAAAAATGCACCTTCCGTGAAACATGCCGCCTGAACTTGGCTATTCCTTACAGATGTGGTGACATCAGGGCAAGGCCTCATTCCCCTGGGAGCCCTGGGAACAGCAGGAGAGAAAGCCCAGAGTGTCCGGAGCTGCAGCCCACCGTGGACATCTAGCCTCTGCTAAGTCGGCGAGTCACTCTCCTTTCTGCATCTCCACTCCATCCTCTGCAGGGTGGGGTGAGAACCTCCACCCCACTTCATCTCCCAGGGTCACAGGGCAGTGCGGTGAAGGTACACATAGACCTCACTCCTTGCTGCAGAGAAGTCTGTATCTAAATTACGGAAAGATAGAGAAGACAGAAAACTCACGCAGTGTAGCAAATGTTACATGTCAAAAAAAGAAAAAAGTTTATTGAGAGAATGAATACACAGACAAAGTCCAGATCATGTGTGACACTTGAACTCTGACCCACAAGCCCTGCAGTGACCATCCCAGAAGCCAGAGCACCAACTGGGCCAGAACAGCCAGGACTGGGCAATGACTGCCCCTTTTCTTCTTTGCCCTCATTTTTGCTCCCACTTCCAATTCAGGACCTGCCAGTGAAAGCCAGACATGGTCCCCAGTCACTAGGATGGCCCAGCCATAGGGAGCCCTCCTCCATTCTCCCCACACCAACACCTCCTGTTTCCCCGCCTGCCTACCTGCGAGTCTCTGCGTGGCTGACCCCCCTGATCTAGTCTGGCTGGGATGGTCTCCGTCAATTTCCCCATCACCAAGCAGTTATTCTCAGCTCCTCTCTGGTTGCCTGCCAGTCTCTCACAGATGGCAGAGGCTCAGGTCATCATGCCCCGATCACCAAGACCTGGCCCCATGCCCCACCCACGTCACCAGAAGATTCTTGCCTAGCTTTCTAGCAGCCTGACCTCAAAGCCCAGACCCAGTGCCTGGGGGCTGCCTCCTATGTCCCTGCCTGCGTCCTTCCCACGCTCATGACTTCCAGCGCTTCCGTGCTCAACCTTGACTTGCTCACTAACCAACAAGAGCCTTCCCTGCCCAGCCTGAGACTCAGAGTCTGTCTGTGTCCCCCTAGACCCATCTAGAATCAGCCCTACCAGCCTCTATCCAGGTATGCACCCAGAGGCAGCTAACCCAGACATGGTCTCCCCTGTGCCTCCCTTAGCAACATGCCATGGCACAGATCTCACTTATCCCTAGCTGAAACCAAAAGTTCTGTCCCTTTACTCCAATAATTTTTTAATCCGCTTTCTTGTCTCCATCCACGGCCCTCTCCCATCTCTGCCATTTCTAGCACTCAACTAAAGAAGTTTTCGTAATGCACTGGCAGCCTTGGGGGAAGTGGTTTGAGCTGAAGGAAAGCTGTGTGGGGATTAACCTGGTGAGAAGACGGGACAAAACTCCAAGCACAGAAAACCAGGGCAGAATCTCCACGGCTGGCTGAGCATGGATGCACCAGGACCAGAGGAAGCCTGGGAGGGGACACCCCAGGCCAACAGGAAGCCAGAGAAGCCAAGAGGCCGTGATCATATCACACAAAGTTGACTCAGACCAAAATCACGTCACGGACAGAGACTGCAGCAACAGAATGACAAAGCACGTGAGTCGCCACAAAGGTGATAATTGTAAACGTGTGTAAACCTGGAAAAAATGGCTTCAAAATCTGAGACAGATTCACAATTATTGTGGGAGTAATACCACCATCTCAATTAATAGGCCAAGGACAAAACAGATGTGGTCAAAACATAGATCAGAACATAACTAACAAGCTTAATTTAATAAATTTAACTTAAAACAGCAGTTAAGAAGATATACTCATTTTAAAATAACTGTAAATTAAACTTTTACAAAATACATAGTTTATGACTACATTGTAGGTCACAAGCGAGATCTAACAAGTTTCAGGAACTATCATTTGCTGTGAGACATGGGGAGTTCAACTCGAGACTCTGTGACAGTCTGGGCAGGTGGGGTAGCAGGGAGGTGGGGGGAGGTTCTGGAGGGAGGAGACGTATGTACACCTATGGCTGATTCACGCTGAAGCAGGGCAGGAATCAAACCAGTACCGTAAAGCAACTCTCCTTCAACTGAAAATAAGTAAATTAAAAAAGCTCTCACTATGTAGACCGTGTCACTGCAACACAGTGACGCTGAGTGAGAGACAGGCATTTCTTTATAGCCCATATCCTTGGAAAACATCGTTTAAACTCATATCAAATCATGAATCATTTTGGAAGCTTATACACTCAGCATTAACGAAACCATTAAATGAAAATACAATTAGCTGGGCTGCAGCTAAAGTAGTTCTCCGTCGGAAAGTTATAGAAATGACAGGTTGAAAATTAATGAACTGGGTGTCCAACTGAAGTTAGATTTTTTAAATGGAATAAATTCAAAAAAAATAAAGAGAAGGCAATACACAAGATAAAGATTGTTTACAAAAGTAAAGAGAAGATAAAAATGCCATAGAAAGGACAGAGAAAATCAGAATTGCAAAACAAGCATAAATGTCCAGCCAGGTGAGGCAGAGAGAAAACAGAAATAAGAGGAATATAAAAAGGAATCTAACTCTCCACGGAACATAACAACTGTAACAACTTATGCAAATAATTTTGTTATGAAGAGTTTCTTTATTAATCTCTGAAAAATAACATTTTTCTATCAGTCATTTTCATCTATTTTTTATCTTATAGGACCAATGCAACTTTGATATTGAAATCCAGACAAGGACAATGTGAGAAATGAATATTGGGGTTTATAGAATCTGTACTTATGAACACAATAGAGAAACAAAAAATATCAACAGCCAAAGGCAAAAATGCTTAAAAAGGATAAAGCATCATGGCTAGGTGTATCTATTAGACGTGTCTACAGAAATCATTTAACTTTATTTTTTAACTCAATACACATTTTAAGGAGAATTTTAGGTTGTTTATATGCCTTGTAATCAAGATGACAAATAATTTTCTACAGGAGACATAATACAAAGTGTAGAAAATTATTTGTCATAATAATTTCTTTCTGTCTCTTCCCTTTGCTTTCTCACCATACGGGTTAGTATTTTATTACTCTGCTGCTGCTGCTGCTGAGTCGCTTCAGTCGTGTCCGACTCTGTGCGACCCCACAGACGGCAGCCCACCAGGCTCCCCCGTCCCTGGGATTCTCCAGGCAAGAACACTGGAGTGGGTTTCCATTTCCTTCTCCAATGCAGGAAAGTGAAAAGTGAAAGGGAAGTCGCTCAGTTGTGTCCGACTCTTCGCAACCCCATAGACTGCAGCAGACCAGGCTCCTCCATCCATGGGACTTTCCAGGCAAGAGTACTGGAGTGGGGTGCCATTGCCTTCTCCGATTTTATTATTCTAATTACCTAGAGTTATTGTGGAGAATATGCGTCCTATTTTAAAATCTACTTTGAAAGTATTTATTTACACATCTACTTCTTTAACTGCCAAAAGAGAGCTCTGACTCTCTGCTGGATGCGCAGTGTGGAATCTGAATACTTGTGATTTCCTCCGCCCACAGTTCTAGTAGCTGCTCTAGAATTATGTTTATCACACAAACCTGGACGTTTCCCTTCTTAACTCACTTGTCTCTGTGTACTATACTTATATAACCTAAATGCTGAATGGTTAACTGGTATGTTGCTTGCTGCTTATATTTTTATGTTAAGTCTACTGTTTCTTGATTTTTCTCCCGGTTAGTTGGGCTTCCCAGGTGGCTCAGTGGTAAAGAATCTGCCTGCCAGTGCAGGAGATGCAGATTCAGTCCCTAAGTTGGAAGATCCCCTGGAGTAGGAAATGGCAACCCGCTCCAGTACTCTGGTCTGGAAAATCCCATGGGCAGAGGAACCTGGTGGGCTTGAGTCCATGGGTTCCAAAGAGTCAACTGACTGAGTAAACGAAACTGAGTTGGCTGGAGTGTGTCTCTGAGGAATATTTCAGGGAAAGTGTTTTAGCATTCAATCTTGCCAACACTTGTCCACCCTGAACCTCCTTCCACTGCCCTCACCTTGGACAAAAGGGCTGTTGTGGGTGGCTAAGCAAACAAACCCCTCCTCCAGCACTCAAGGCTGATACCTAGTGCATGCCTGGCCTCCCAGGCGCCCTGCCCCCAGCTCTGCTGACTTCTGTCTGCACAGAGTCTGAACTTATGTAGAGGAGCTGAAACAGATGTGAGGGTCTGGGATCCAGTGATGGCATCCTGAGGAGGTGATCACCTCTCTGCTTTCCAGATCAGGAAAGCTCTCAGC
>SJYA01000390.1:965307-982108 GCA_006410615.1 Neotragus moschatus
TCAGCTCCTCTCTGGTTGCCTGCCAGTCTCTCACAGATGGCAGAGGCTCAGGTCATCATGCCCCGATCACCAAGACCTGGCCCCATGCCCCACCCACGTCACCAGAAGATTCTTGCCTAGCTTTCTAGCAGCCTGACCTCAAAGCCCAGACCCAGTGCCTGGGGGCTGCCTCCTATGTCCCTGCCTGCGTCCTTCCCACGCTCATGACTTCCAGCGCTTCCGTGCTCAACCTTGACTTGCTCACTAACCAACAAGAGCCTTCCCTGCCCAGCCTGAGACTCAGAGTCTGTCTGTGTCCCCCTAGACCCATCTAGAATCAGCCCTACCAGCCTCTATCCAGGTATGCACCCAGAGGCAGCTAACCCAGACATGGTCTCCCCTGTGCCTCCCTTAGCAACATGCCATGGCACAGATCTCACTTATCCCTAGCTGAAACCAAAAGTTCTGTCCCTTTACTCCAATAATTTTTTAATCCGCTTTCTTGTCTCCATCCACGGCCCTCTCCCATCTCTGCCATTTCTAGCACTCAACTAAAGAAGTTTTCCTAATGCACTGGCAGCCTTGGGGGAAGTGGTTTGAGCTGAAGGAAAGCTGTGTGGGGATTAACCTGGTGAGAAGACGGGACAAAACTCCAAGCACAGAAAACCAGGGCAGAATCCCCATGGCTGGCTGAGCATGGATGCACCAGGACCAGAGGAAGCCTGGGAGGGGACACCCCAGGCCAACAGGAAGCCAGAGAAGCCAAGAGGCCGTGATCATATCACACAAAGTTGACTCAGACCAAAATCACGCCACGGACAGAGACTGCAGCAACAGAATGACAAAGCGTGTGAGTCACCACAAAGGTGATAATTGTAAACGTGTGTAAACCTGGAAAAAATGGCTTCAAAATCTGAGACAGATTCACAATTATTGTGGGAGTAATACCACCATCTCAATTAATAGGCCAAGGACAAAACAGATGTGGTCAAAACATAGATCAGAACATAACTAACAAGCTTAATTTAATAAATTTAACTTAAAACAGCAGTTAAGAAGATAGACTCATTTTAAAATAACTGTAAATTAAACTTTTACAAAATAAATAGTTTATGACTACATTGTAGGTCACAAGCGAGATCTAACAAGTTTCAGGAACTATCATTTGCTGTGAGACATGGGGAGTTCAACTCGGGACTCTGTGACAGCCTGGGCAGGTGGGGTAGCAGGGAGGTGGGGGGAGGTTCTGGAGGGAGGAGACGTATGTACACCTATGGCTGATTCACGCTGAAGCAGGGCGGGAATCAAACCAGTACCATAAAGCAACTCTCCTTCAACTGAAAATAAGTAAATTAAAAAAGCTCTCACTATGCAGACCGTGTCACTGCGACACAGTGACGCTGAGTGAGAGACAGGCATTTCTTTATAGCCCATATTCTTGGAAAACATCGTTTAAACTCATATCAAATCATGAATCATTTTGGAAGCTTATACACTCAGCATTAATGAAACCATTAAATGAAAATACATTTAGCTGGGCTGCAGCTAAAGTAGTTCTCCGTCGNAGGCATTTCTTTATAGCCCATATTCTTGGAAAACATCGTTTAAACTCATATCAAATCATGAATCATTTTGGAAGCTTATACACTCAGCATTAATGAAACCATTAAATGAAAATACATTTAGCTGGGCTGCAGCTAAAGTAGTTCTCCGTCGGAAAGTTATAGAAATGACAGGTTGAAAATTAATGAACTGGGTGTCCAACTGAAGTTAGATTTTTTAAATGGAATAAATTCAAAAAAATAAAGAGAAGGCAATACACAAGATAAAGATTGTTTACAAAAGTAAAGAGAAGATAAAAATGCCATAGAAAGGACAGAGAAAATCAGAATTGCAAAACAAGCATAAATGTCCAGCCAGGTGAGGCAGAGAGAAAACAGAAATAAGAGGAATATAAAAAGGAATCTAACTCTCCATGGAGCATAACAACTGTAACAACTTATGCAAATAATTTTGTTATGAAGAGATTCTTTATTAATCTCCGAAAAATAACATTTTTCTATCAGTCAATTTCATCTATTTTTTATCTTATAGGACCAATGCAACTTTGATATTGAAATCCAGACAAGGACAATGTGAGAAATGAATATTGGGGTTTATAGAATCTGTACTTATGAACACAATAGAGAAACAAAAAATATCAACAGCCAAAGGCAAAAATGCTTAAAAAGGATAAAGCATCATGGCTAGGTGTATCTATTAGACGTGTCTACAGAAATCATTTAACTTTATTTTTTAACTCAATACACATTTTAAGGAGAATTTTAGGTTGTTTATATGCCTTGTAATCAAGATGACAAATAATTTTCTACAGGAGACATAATACAAAGTGTAGAAAATTATTTGTCATAATAATTTCTTTCTGTCTCTTCCCTTTGCTTTCTCACCATACGGGTTAGTATTTTATTACTCTGCTGCTGCTGCTGCTGAGTCGCTTCAGTCGTGTCCGACCTTGTGCGACCCCACAGACGGCAGCCCACCAGGCTCCCCCGTCCCTGGGATTCTCCAGGCAAGAACATTGGAGTGGGTTTCCATTTCCTTCTCCAATGCAGGAAAGTGAAAAGTGAAAGGGAAGTCGCTCAGTTGTGTCCGACTCTTCGCAACCCCATAGACTGCAGCAGACCAGGCTCCTCCATCCATGGGACTTTCCAGGCAAGAGTACTGGAGTGGGGTGCCATTGCCTTCTCCGATTTTATTATTCTAATTACCTAGAGTTATTTTGAAGAATATGCGTCCTATTTTAAAATCTACTTTGAAAGTATTTATTTACACATTTACTTCTTTAACTACCAAAAGAGAGCTCTGACTCTCTGGTAGATGCACAGTGTGGAATCTGAATACTTGTGATTTCCTCTGCCCACAGTTCTAGTAAGTGCTCTAGAATTATGTTTATCACACAAACCTGGACGTTTCCCTTCTTAACTCACTTGTCTCTGTGTACTATACTTATATAACCTAAATGCTGAATGGTTAACTGGTATGTTGCTTGCTGCTTATATTTTTATGTTAAGTCTACTGTTTCTTGATTTTTCTCCCGGTTAGTTGGGCTTCCCAGGTGGCTCAGTGGTAAAGAATCTGCCTGCCAGTGCAGGAGATGCAGATTCAGTCCCTAAGTTGGAAGATCCCCTGGAGTAGGAAATGGCAACCCGCTCCAGTACTCTGGTCTGGAAAATCCCATGGGCAGAGGAACCTGGTGGGCTTGAGTCCATGGGTTCCAAAGAGTCAACTGACTGAGTAAACGAAACTGAGTTGGCTGGAGTGTGTCTCTGAGGAATATTTCAGGGAAAGTGTTTTAGCATTCAATCTTGCCAACACTTGTCCACCCTGAACCTTCTTCCACTGCCCTCACCTTGGACAAAAGGGCTGTTGTGGGTGGCTAAGCAAACAAACCCCTCCTCCAGCACTCAAGGCTGATACCTAGTGCATGCCTGGCCTCCCAGGCGCCCTGCCCCCAGCTCTGCTGACTTCTGTCTGCACAGAGTCTGAACTTATGTAGAGGAGCTGAAACAGATGTGAGGGTCTGGGATCCAGTGATGGCATCCTGAGGAGGTGATCACCTCTCTGCTTTCCAGATCAGGAAAGCTCTCAGCTCCAAGCCAGAGTCAGAAAACAGGAGTGAGGGAGCCCAGAAGGCCCCTGGCCATCCCTGTGCTATGGCTCAAAGAAAGGAGAGATGCTCTAAAGAATGAGGAGTGTGAGAAAGCATGTGCTCAGGATGAAAATCAATAACCAAAAAACAGGCATCAAATAAAAATGGAGATGACCAAAAAAAAGAGAGTCCACATAAAAGGAAATCCCATGGACAGAGGAGCCTGGAGGGCTGAAGCCCATGGGGTTGCAAGAGACTTGGGCGCGACTTTGCGACTAAACAAGACAACAACATATAAGGCAGAATGTTGTGTGTGCATATGTTCTCAGTCGTGTCCAACTCTCTGCAACCCCATGGACTGTAGTCCACCAGGCTCCTCTGTCCATGGGATTCTGCAGGCAAGGATACTGGAGGGCATTGCCATTTTCTTCTCCATTTNAAATCCCATGGACAGAGGAGCCTGGAGGGCTGAAGCCCATGGGGTTGCAAGAGACTTGGGCGCGACTTTGTGACTAAACAAGACAACAACATATAAGGCAGAATGTTGTGTGTGCGTATGTTCTCAGTCGTGTCCAACTCTCTGCGACCCCATGGACTGTAGTCCGCCAGGCTCCTCTGTCCATGGGATTCTGGAGGCAAGGATACTGGAGGGCATTGCCATTTTCTTCTCCATTTAAGTGTGCAGATGAATTATAAGTGCGATCAGAAAAATATAATCAGATGTCAGAGGAAGGACCAAAAGTGTATATTACATAAATTATAATTGATGAAAGTTAGAAGGCAAAATAAAGATATGGCTATTTCGGGCTTCCCTGGGGGCTCAGACAGTAGAGAAGGCACCTGCAGTGCAGACCAGGGCTCAGTCCCTGCGCTGGGCAAGTCCTGGAGAAGGGCATGGCTACCCGATCCAGTGTTCTTGCCTGGAGCATTCCATGGACCGAGGAGTCTACAGTCCACAGGGCTGCAAAGAGTTGGAAACGACTAACACTTTCTTTCACTTTTTCAGGGCCAAATAATGCAACATTAAAATATTCAAAGTATAGACTCTTCCTAACACAAGGAGAAACTGACAAACATGATTGCAAGGGAAGACATTAACAAGCATCTTACAAGTCAAAATCAAGTCCTCAGTGAGGATTACTGAGGATCTGAATGATACAAACAAGAATGCGGTTTAATGGGTTAGCAAATAGACCGGGAGGAGAGAGGAAATGAAACCCAGAGCTTGGAGCCCCGTATTAGTCTAGGAGGGACCTGGACTCGCAGAAGTCCTCCCTCCCGCCCCCAGCCCAGGAGAGGGGAGCGACAGAGGAATCCCCGATCTGGTGTGCAGCCCGTGAGAGGCAACTGACCTCGCTCAGGCAGTTTGGGCAAAACAACGAAGAACAAAGAGACTGTGAAGAGAGGAAGGCAAAACCCTTGCCTCAAAAAGTGAAGATGGTCTTACTGCAAAATTATGTCGTTTCAAATCACACATAACTCCTACATTAAATCGTCCTTCAGAGTATAGTAGAAAAAAATAAATAAACTTAAAATAAGTAGAAATGTTTGCAATTCATTTTAGAAGCAAGCATAATTCTTTCTCTAGATTTCTCTTAGGAACATACATACCGAATTTATGTATAAAGAACTAGAGAAGGAAACCCCAGCGGTCTAGGGAGGAAAAAAATACACTATCACCAAGGAGAGATTATTCCAGGAACGCAGTATAAGAAATCAATGAATATAAATCATGTCAATTGAGAAAGGGATAAAAACCATATGATAATCTCAATAGAAGCCAAAAAGGCTTTTGATAAAGTTAATATGCATTCTTCACTGTATATCTACACACACACACTCCCCAAAACTGGGGTTACCTGTGAGCAGAGAAGACAGCATCTTATTCCCTGAGCCTACTTTTAGAATATGAGGGTCTGGTCTGTTCAGATCTGAGAGGGGAAACAGCCTGGAGAGACATGGCCGTGAGAAAGAGGGGCGGAGAGGGGCAGTGCAGGGAGAACACGAACCCCCCAGGTCAAGCACCGCCTTACCGCCCAGAGGGGGGCCTGCTGATAAGAGGTGGTGAGAGAGGCACCGTTGCCGGAGGAAACACAGGCTGCTGCTGCTGAGCCGCGTCAGTCGTGTCCGACTGTGTGACCCCACAGACGGCAGCCCACCAGGCTCCCCTGTCCCTGGGAAAACACAGGACATCCAGTTAAGTCTGAATTCTAGTAAACAAATAATTGTTTAAGTATGTCCCAAACATTCCATGGGACACACTTACACTAAAAATAATTATTTGTCTGGAATTAGCATTTAACTGGGGGTTTTATATTTCATTTAGTAAATCTAGCAGGCCTACTAAGAGCCAGAGAGCCCTCATGTCAGAGAACCACCCAGCACAGCAGGCCAGAGGGCGCCCAAGAACTCAAAAATACTAAGCAGGGCGAAAAAGCCAGCACTTTTTTCACCTGCCCCATGGGATGTCAGTGACATGCTCAGCCTAAAGGGTAGCAGCTGGATCTCCAGGTATTCCCCCACACTCCGGAAAGCATAGCGTTCAAGCTGTTCCATGAACACTCCAAGGAGGAAGGGGGAGTGGGACACAGAGTAAGTCAGGCCGTACCCCTCCTCACTTTGAGGCCTTCAGATCACAGAGTGTGGTGGTGGTGGTGGTGGTGGTGGGGGAACCTTTAAAGGCGATTTGGGATTGGACGGAGTTTATTAACTAAAACTGAGCAGGCAGGTGTAGAATTTGCCCAAGATCCTGTTGAGATATATGTTACCATTCAACTTGTGAGCAGAGAAACATTGTCTTTTTATAATTTAGCCCAACAGCCAATGTCTTGATTACTGATAAAATACTTGAGCTATTTCCATTGTAATAAAAAATAAAACCAAGCTACATCCCCTGCTTTATTAAATATGAGTTTAAAAGTAGTAAATATTAGTATAGAATTGCTCGCCAACACAGTTAGAGAAGAGAAGGTAACAGGGAAGGGTGTTTTAGAAGGGACGCAGCAATTCCTATGACTTGCAAATGATACAATTTCCTAACTGAAAAATTATAAAAATGAGAGTTCAGTAAGCTGCCAAAATAAGTATGTGAAATCGACAAGTTCTTTCTTCCACACTGAGGTCTGTGGACCGTGAGAGGGCAATCAAATGTATTTCAAGAGTCAACGATCCGTCCCCAAGTGTCACAGGATGAAATGTCTGGAAGTGTATTTGTGTGTTTTCTTCTCTTACATCTTTGGGTATCTCGTCTCTTCCTTAGGGGCATCCTCTGCTCTGGAAAATGAGGACTAGAAATTAGAATTATTATAGCAGTACAGCAAACTTTTCAAAAGGACCTAATATTCATCTTCTACCTGAAAAAGAGGAATTTTGTATCTGCAGCAGGAAAGCAAGACTTTGTTGAGACAGCAAAAGGGTTTCCTGAATTAATATCCCATTTTAGATACTCAAGAAGCAATTCAAGTGGTTTCATAATGTTGTTGCTGTTCAGTTGCTAAGTCGTGTCCAACTCTTTGTGAGCCCGTGAACTGCAGCATTCCAGGCTTCCCTGTCCTTCATTGTCTCCAGGAGCTTGCTCAAACTCATATCCACTGAGTCAGTGATGCCATCCAACCACCTCATCTTCTGTCGCCCACTTCTCCTCTTGCCCTCAATCTTTCCCAGCATCAGGGTCTTTTCCAATGAGTCAGCTCTTCACATCAGGTGGCCAAAGTATTGGAGCTTCAGCATCAGTCCTTCCAATGAATAGTCAAGGTTGATTTCCTTTAGCATTGACTAGTTTGATCTCCTTGCATTCCAAGAGACTCTCAAGAATCTTCTCCAGCACCACAGTTCAAAAGCACCAATTCTTTGGCTTCATAGCTGAAGAATTATAGTTCTGTATAAAAGAGACCCTACCCCACCAGAGAAGCCCAGCATGCTGCAGTCCATGGGGTCACAGAGTGGGACATGACTGAGCAGCTGAACAACAGCAACCCTACCAAGAGAAAGAACTCCCCCTGCTTGACAGAGAATGAAGACAGAAGGAGAGGAAATGGGTAGACAACAAATGGATTGAAACTCCAGCATGAAGACCAACATGTCTGAGGCTGAGGGATGCCAGCAGCAAGGAGATTCTGCCTGCCTTCCTGCTTGGAGCCCCAGAAGAAAAAGCCCTGGTACATTAGCCATCACAGGCAGACACATTTTTATAAGCCGAGCATCGTGGCTGTGCCATCAAAGAACCCCTGCAGCCCTTGTGGAAGCCAACTGGAGAATATGCCTTTCGGAACCAGTGGCTGCCTTGAGGGGGTGGGCTGGGGCCGCAGCCACAGTAAAGGTTACACAGGAAGCCAGTGCAGCTGTGTGAGGGGCCAGCGCAGAGGGTCTCTACGGGGCAGCAGTCAGGGCGGGGCACACAGCAAAGGGCAGTGGCAGGGGCCACAGGGACATGACCCAGCACAAGAAGTGGACCAGCGCTGACCCCCACGGTGGGCAACGCCTCACGGGGACCAGAGGGGCCCGTCTGCAGCAGAGGCCAGTAGAGCTCCAGGGACCCCCAAGCACTTGCCACACCCCTGCCGCTAATCCCTGGTACCTGCTCAAGGCAAGCAGGGCAGGGGCGATGATGCTCCAAAGATGCAGCCTCTGTCCGAGTCATCCCAGGGGAAGCTGGGAAACTGCTGAGGTCACTGCAGAATAGGAACAAATCCACAGTCCCACCAAAAATAATGTCTTATGTTGTTCACGTGGATTACACTCTAGAAAAATTTCAGTGCAAGCGTATCCAGACTCAGATGGATACTTCATTTGGACCAAGTAATGCCATGTGACCTCAGCGCCTACACTTGGGTGTTAAAGCCCCACTGACGCTAAGAGCTTTAATTTTTTAATTGAGGCATAATTGACATATAATATTGATAGTATATTAGTTTCAAGTATACTGTAATCGTTTTACATAACAGAAAATAAGAGGGAAATTGACATTTACACATTTATTCTCTCAACAAATATTTGCCAGACATATGCCAGGCACTAGTCTAAGTGCTTGCTGCTGCTGCTGCTGCTAAGTCGCTTCAGTCGTGTCTGACTCTGTATGACCCCATAGATGGCAGCCCACCAGGCACCCCCGTCCCTGGGATTCTCCAGGCAAGAACACTGGAGTGGGTTGCCATGAAAGTGAAAAGCGAAAGGGAAGTCGCTCAGTCATGTCCGACTCTTAGCGACACCATGGACTACAGCCTACCAGGCTCCTCTGCCTGTGGGATTTTCCAGGCAAGAGTACTGGAGGGGGGTGCTATTGTCTTCTCCAGTCTAAGTGCTTAGGGTCCAACAATGGTGAGAGAGACGGGTAGGGCAGATACAAAAATCCGGTCTGGTCTGGTCAGTCAGTCAGTCACGTCCAGCTCTTTGTGACCCCATGAACCGCAGCTTGACAGGCTCCTCTGTCTATGGAATTTTCCAGACAAGAGTACTGGCCTGGGGTTGCTATTTCCTTCTCCAGGGAATCTTCTCAACCCGGGGGTCAAACCCACGCCTCCTGCATCTCTTGCCTTCGCAGGCAGACTCTTCACCACTAGTTCCACCTGGGAGCCCCGGACACTGAGACACATACATGCAGCGGCTTAGGTGGACGGGTGATATACCCATTAGACAGATAGATAAGTAGGTAGGTAGGTGGATGGTAGAATAGGCACCAAGGAGTGTAGATTCTTAGACCCAGAGTGAAATACGCAGGAACCTATGTACATACGTTCTACGTTCAGCTTTGATGAGTGCATGTGAAAACTCGAGTGGAGTAGCCCTGAGAAGGCTCTCCAGGGCAGGAGCTGGGGAAAGCTGTCCTTCCTCATCCTGCATCAGCTGTCCTACACCGGGGGGTCAGGCAGAGGGAGCACTAAGATAAGGTGGCATGTGAGCTGGTGCGGAAGGGAAGGCAGGAGCCCAGGACTCTGCCCGGGGTCACAGACAAGCCGCGCACACCAGTCTGCTGGTGCACCTGTCAGTGAACATTCCCCAGAGACAGGGCGGGCCCCAGGTGCGAGGGTCCCTGCACAGGAGCCCGGCAGCGGCAGGGAGCAGGTAGTGCCAGACGCGAGACTCGAGGAGAGGACGCCTGACGCCCGGCTGCAAAGCTCTGAAGTTACAGGATGACAAAGGAGCAGCTCAGCCTGGTGGGCCCCCGGGCAAGGACACAGCAGCGGCGATCGCAGCAGAGGCTGGGCCCTCGCGTGACCATGGCTGCTGGGGGCAGGGTTACTTGAAGAAACGTTCACACTTTATTGTTTCGGAAGGAAAAGGCTGAAAAAGCAATGTTCATAAAATTCTATTTAAAGAATATCTCTATATGTTTATGTGGGTTAGTCACAGTCGCGTCTGACTCTTTTCGACCCAGTGGACTGTAGCCCACTGGGCTCCTCTCTCCATGGGATGCTCCAGGCAGGAATACTGGACTGGGTTGCCACGCCCTCCTCCAGGGGATCTTCCCAATCCAGGGATCGAGCCCAGGTCTCCCGCAGAGAAGGTGCGTTCTTTACCTTCTGAGCCAACAGGGAAGCCGCTATATGTTTATAGATACATGCAGATATTTATGTATCAAAATAGAGAGAACAAAACGTATAATGCTATCTGCATTATCACTTATAGAAAGTAACCACAGACCGTGCTTCCCAGGTGGCTCGGGCTGGAGAAGCCACCTGTCAATGCAAGAGACGCAGGAGACACAGGTTTGATCTCCAGGTTGGGAAGAGCCCCTGGAGAAGGAAATGGCAACTCACTCATGTGTTCTTGCCTGGAAAACTCCCATGGACAGAGGAGCCTGGCAGGCCACAGGGGTCGCAAAAGTTGGACACTACTGAGTGACTAGGATTCGCATGCAGGCACAAACATAGGCTATATTTTATGTTCTGTGTGTGTGTGTGTGTGTGTGTGTGTGTGTGTGTGGAGGGAGGGAGCGCAGCTATAACAAATATTGTTAGTGGTTACCTTTCTGTGACCGGATCGAAGGGAATTTTCATTTTCTTCCACATTTTCATCCATGATTTCTGCATTGCACATTCAGTTCAGTCGCTCAGTCCGACTCNGGGACTCTCTGCCGCTGTCTCTTGGACGCGGGGTGGTTCCTCTCGGCCACGCTCAAGTGCAAATCAGGAGTTTAAAAGGCATGTGGAATAACCTCTGTGCTTGTCTTTGCCACCCCTGTGTCTGCCTGCAGCACAGCTCCGGCCTCAGTTCCCACATATTCCTGGTCTCCATTCCCTTTTTGCTTTGGGTCGGTCCTTACGAAAGATACCTTCAGTGAATGGTGTCTATAGTATCTGTTATACTGTAGCCGACATTCCCAGGCATCTTGTATCAAGTGGTCGTTCAAGTTCTCTGATCCACCAGATTTCATCAGAGATATAAAATATATATTAAGGCTAAAGTACTTTAAACATTATAAAGTAGACTCTAACATCCAGACTAATTTGTCTCTAGTTTAATCGTAGAAAAACAACATGGATGGGCCTAGAGATTGTCGCACTGAGTGAAGTAAGTCGGACACAGGACAGACATCACACGCTACCACTTACAGGTGGGATCTCAAACAATGGTACAAATGAACCTATTTACAAAATAGACATGGAGTCACAGATGAAGAAAACAAACTTATGGCTACTAAAGGCGAAAGGGGTGGAGGAGATAAACACTGGGAGGTCGGGGCTGACACCCCTCCCCCCCTGCTCTCTCTGCTCTGCTCAGCCACACTGCTACACATGAGACCGATGACTGGTAACCTGCCGTGCAGCACAGGGGACCCTACTCAGTGCTCTCTGATGACCTGCTGCCACTGCTGCAAGTCACCCAGCCGTGTCCCACCCTGTGCAACCCCATAGACGGCCTCCCGGTGGGAATAAAATCTAAATATATGCACATATATGTACATGCATATATATAACTGACTCACTTCGCGGTACAGCAGAAACTAAACTCTAAAGCTAAACACTCTAAACACTGCAACACTCTAAATCAGCTATATCCCAATTTAAAAATTAAGAAAGAAAACTACTTCAAGCCTGAAAAAAGAGACGTGACTTAGGGAAAAGGGTCTCCCACATTAGGAGCAGTCTTCCTCATCCTGTTCCTAGGCCCCTCTTGGCCCCACAATGAGAGTTTTGCCAGTGAGAGTTTTCTCTCATCGTGACTTCTGAGAGAGAGATGGGAAACATGAAGAAATAATCTCCTTAGGTTAGTGAACATCTCAGATGCCAAAAGGACAATAAAGGAGGAAATAGAACCCCCATTTCTAATAAGGTGGCAAACTCTGATCTCTCACGATGCTAGAATGCTGCCCTGTTTCCAAAACACCAGAGACAGTTGTTCCTGATGAAACCCCACGTGCGTGCTCAGTCACTCAGTCCTGCCTGACTCACTGAGACCCATGGACTGCAGCCCACCAGGCTCCCCTGTCCATGGGATTCTCCAGGCAAGAACACTGGAGTGGGTTGCCAGCCCCTTCTCCAGGGGATCTTCCCGACCCAGGGATCGAACCCAGGTCTCCTGCATTGACAGTGGATTGTTCACCAGCTGAGCCACTGGGGAGCCCCGATGAAGCCTGCCTCCACGCGAACGTTCTCTCCAGCACCTTGGTCATAATGACGGTGTTTAATCAGCAGTATCTTTACAGTTTAAAGCACACTTCACCCCCACGTTATCCTATGATCATCTCCTTCTCAGGAATGAAGAGAATGAAGCTCAGGGGTGACCAAGCGCATGCCCTCGGGCAGCGCCAGGAGCTGACTATTTTTAGGAAAACGAGAACCTGTGTCCTTGTGAGTAAGGGCAGGAGCTGGACTCCACCCCACACCCACACCCATNAAAGCACACTTTACCCCCACGTTATCCTATGATCATCTCCTTCTCAGGAATGAAGTGAATGAAGCTCAGGGGTGACCAAGCGCATGCCCTCGGGCAGCGCCAGGAGCTGACTATTTTTAGGAAAACGAGAACCTGTGTCCTTGTGAGTAAGGGCAGGAGCTGGACTCCACCCCACACCCACACCCATTGTCACGCCACCACAGACACACCCTCCAGGAGCTCAAGCAACATCGAAAGTTAAACCAAACAGCTTTTAAAGCCTTGTCCTAAAATGGAAATTGTGCACTTTCTAGCCAAGCGATGCTCAGCCAAGGGCAGATCGTCTGAAGCTTGGAAGGAAACAAGAAGAGGGCGCGAGGCGTCCAGGAGCTGGGGAGCGGGTGCGAGACGGTGAGCTTGGAGGAACCGTCTATTGCAGCAGGCGGGGGTCCAGAGCTGTGGCTGGCTCCTGTGTCTCGGGCTGTACGGGTGCAGGGAGAGGAGTCTCACTTTTGACAGGGGTGTGGGGAGCTGGTGTGAGTTCCCCTGCCTTCCCTCTGCATTTCCTTCTTGGCAGTAATGCTTGTCACTGGACGTAACTCAGTATGACCAAACCCCAGCTCTGCAGGGATGCGCTCAAATTGCTCCTTGAGGAGAAAGAGCTCTCGGCTCCCAACCAGAGCTTTCGCTGCTTGAGTCACGGCTTCCTGGCTTTGCCCCATCACAGACTGACAGGAAGTTGGCCGCGGAGGGCTGACCACCAGTCCCTGTGCACCTCACTGGCCACAGGACAGGGCTTGACCGATGGAGGGACCGAAGCCCAGGACTGTCAGACCAAGGGGTTGGCAGAGGTGGATGAGCAGGGGACGTGCCCCCTCCCCGGTCTGCGGACGAGTGAGCCAGGAAACTCCAGGGGGCCTGGGAGTTTCCCTACAACGTGGCGGTTGCTGGCTGGTTTTCCCCAGGCATCGGGACACGAAGCAGGAGTGGTGGGTCCAAGCATGAGGCATTAAGGATGGGCAGGCAGCCATGGGGTCGCCAGCCTGGAAAGGGCCACCATGAGCAACAGGCGGTGCACGCATGCGTCACCCTTGCAAGGAACTCTGTGCTCATCCTCTTGGCTTGATTTCACACTCCCCCGAAGGGGGCTAGGGTAATGGCAAGGAGACCCTGCAGGGTCCCTGTGCCCCTCCAGCCCAAGCCATTAGCTGAGCATGAACGCCTCACACTCATCCAGACACGCGTTCTCCTGTCCACCCACTCTTCACGCAGTAGATGCCAGGGTACCACTCGAGCCAAGGACAGGGGTACATTTGTGGGTTAACCCAAGTCCCGAACTCGGGCCAGTTGTTTGATCAAGAGGAGAGCCCCCACCCTCCCTGCTATGGCCAGGTTCAAGCCCCGCTCGGGCAGCTTGCATGCCCCAAGCCCCTGTGGGGCGTGCATGCTAAGTTGATTCAGTCATGTCCAGCGCTTTGTGATCCTATCAACTATGGCCCACCAGGCTCCTCTACCCATGGGATTCTCCAGGCAAGAATACTGGAGTGGGGTGCCAAGTCCTCCTCCAGGGGATCTTCCTGACCCAGGAGTCAACCCCAAGGCTCTTATGTCTCCTGCACTGGCAGGTGGATTCTTTACCACTGTTAGCACCTGGGAAGCCCCAACCCCTGCCATCTCTCCCCAAGTCTGCAATCACCAATAAAAAGGAGGGGAAGGGCTCTGTGAAATAGACCAGGCGCAGAGCCTGACTCGGAGGCACTCACAAACAGGAAAATCAGAAAACAGAGGCAGAAGGGGAGCAAACTAGGTTCCCGGCCCTCCATGGACATTGAGACCCACAGGCTCAGGACAGGCTTTGAACCTCGACGAGCCCCTTGCGTGGTGATTAAACTCACCTTCTGGAGTTACTATGGGATCAGATGGAAATGACTAGAACGGGATTCAAGGCTGTACATCCCTAAAGTAACTTCAAGAGAAACCCAAGCAGAACGGGCAGAGGAAGGGCAGCCTCGGTCAGATGCAGGCCTTCTGTGAGGTCCCGGGGGGCAAGTGTCCTTGAGTTTGCAGGTGGGAGCCGGGGAGACCAGGTCTGACTTCACCAGGGCCAAAGTAAGACTGCCAAGCTGGGGCCGCTCTGGACCACGCCTCTTCCCCAACCCCCAACCACCCACTTCCCGCTTGTCCCAGCACCCTGTGGCAGCATCCGGTGGCCATGGCCGACCCTCCCCTCCGAGGGGGCCTCCCAGTGTTTCCAGGCAGGAGGAAGATGCCGGTTCCCCGTGGGCTCTCGCAGAGCTCCCTCCAACGGCATCGCCTGCGCCAGGGCATCTTCCCGCGTGTTCTTGGCAGACCAGGCTGGCTCATCCTGCCGCATCTTGCATGTGGGTCCCATTTGTGGGGGCGTGGGGGGGGGCACGGCGCTGGGGTGGCTGTGGGGACTGGGTTTAAACGTTTCCACCTGAGAATGTGAGGGAGTACCCCCCAGAGTGATGAAAGGGAGCAGAGAGTGTGGGGCTGCGCCTGCCGAGAGAAGGGGCTGGGGACCCTGGCAGGAGGGCAGGAGGGTCCCCTGGAGGCAGCCACACAGGGCTGCACCCAAGACCCCCAGTGAGAGGCTGGTGGTGGGGACAGCAGGGGGCAGGGCTGTCTGGGCACCAGGTGCCCTCTCCATCACGGGTGCAGGCTGGCTCGCAGGGCATCCTCTGCCGCTCTGGGTCCCCTCAGGGAGGAGGCCAGCCTGGGAGTGGCCGACAGACCCTGGGGACCCACCAGGTCCCTATTCCAGCCGCCGCCACCTCCGTGGCTGCCTGCCCATTGCTGTGTTCCAGGCAGTGAGCAGGCCCTGTGGTGGGCATGGAGCCCTGCCCGGAATGTGCCTGGGACCAGCACTTCCAGACAAGCCAGCCGAAACGTGGGAGGGCAGGCGGGCTGCCCCACATCAGGGCGGTCAGGCACCGACCAGCTTCAGCCCGTGAGTGCCCCCCGCAGCCCTCCCTTCCCCAACCCCAGAGGCCCACTGAGTGTTTATCGCAGACCGGGGCCTGCTGTCTGACGGCTCATATTTGAAACTAAACCAACAAGGGAAAGGAAGGAGCCAGACCCTCCCGGGTCTCGCTACAACTGGCACCTGGGTTCAGGCCTCACTCCACCAAGGCCATGACCTCCAGAAGCAAAGCGCCCCCCACCCCAGCAGCGGAGCCGTGGCAGGGAGGGCTGTGGCTTCTCGGAGTGTCTCACTGTCCCCTACCTCAGGGCCAGCCCTTCCCAGAGGGCTCTCCATGCGTCTCTGCATTCCCTGTTTCTTCCGGGCAGAATGAGTCCATCAACCTTTTCCCATCAACCGCTGTCCCTCTTTCTCAAATCCATCAAAAATACCATCGGGGTTCCAGTCCATCTGGGTTCACAAGACTAGCGGCACACCGAGATAGGAAGACTTTGGTCTTCTCTACGTTGGTGGCTGGGCCGTTGCCAAAGCTAAAACAAACAGAGATGTACTGGCCTTTCACTAAGGGCTTACAAAGTGCTGGTCACCCCAGGGAGTGGGCACCCAGCGGGTCCCCCATCTACAGACAGGATGCAGAGAAGAGAAGGGTCAGAAAAGATCCCAGGAGGGCCTGAGGTGGGTGAGGATGGTGGCGGGTGTGGGCGGGGACCCAAGAGACACTGTGCGACCAGGTGGGACATCAGGAGGGTCTGGGGTGACTCCAGCTGCTGGGGGGTCGGGGGGAGTTTATTTAAAAGAAAAATGAGTTTGGTTGGGGGGCCGACAATGTGGGGATATTTGCGGGCCTCAGGGGAGCTGTCCCATTGAGGAAACGATGTGCCAGGCTGGGGTTCAAGGGACGCAGGCTCGGGACACGCAGGCTGGCCCTGCAGGCGGAGGGTCGGGTGGGGAGGGGCCAGGCTCCCCTCCAGCCGGCCCCATGAGGCCTGGGAATTGCCCCGGACTTCGAGTTTGAAAGTCAAGGGGAGAGGAGTCGGGGAGGGGTTGAGACTCACCTTCAGCGTCCCCAGCCAGACTCAGCCAGTCCAGGGCAAGCAAGCAGGCTGGGACCCCCATGAGAAGTCAGCCTCGGGGGCTGCAGGTTCTCCTCCAGTGGGAGCACTGCAGAGGAGCCCTTGAAAGAGGGCACCCTCTCGGGAAGGAGGCCCCGAGGAGCAGCCTGGGCACAGGGGAGCCTGGGAGGCCCCCAACCCTGAGGAGTCTCCCAGAGGAAAGTCCCTAAACTTTCAATAACGGGTTTTCCCTTTTAAAAAGAAATTTTAAAAGTTTAAAAAGGAAGAACTTCTATGAAGGGAAAGGGCTCTGCTCACTCTCCAGGCATATAGTGTGGAGAAGCAGGAGGTTGTGGGGAGCAA
>SJYA01000390.1:1005544-1052124 GCA_006410615.1 Neotragus moschatus
CCTGCTCTCCCTCTCCCCTCCCCTCTCCCCTGCTCTTCATCCTCCCCCTAGTCCCCTTCCTCATCCATTCTCTCCCCAGTGGTGGCAGAGTGGCAGTCCTAGAGCCTAAGCTGGGCTGCACTGAATGCTTTCCACAGTCTCCCAAGCTCCAGTTAATGAACCACAGTCACCCTACCAGGCTTGAGGCCCTCGTGATCCAGCCCAGCACCCGCTCCGAGCTACCTGGGCATCTCCAGCACACACTCGTACCTAGGTATTTGCTCCCTTGGGAGCTTCTCTTACCTGGTGACCCTTTGCCTGGAGTGCTCTCTTGATCTTATGGCTGCAACATTTGTATGAGTTAACTTAAATGTCACCTCCTCCAGAAGGCCTGCCCTGACTACACAATCTAGGTAACATTCCCAAGGTTTTCTCAGGGTGCACATCACTTCTTCCTTTTATGGCACTTATCACAAGTTACAATTACATACTTTATGGTCTGTTTATCTGTTTATGAGATATCTCCCCCACTATAAACTGTGAGGCTCCAGAGTGTGGTCCATAATAAGTGCTCAATATAGCGCCTTCACAGAGCCAGGAAGTGAAGAATTAACCGGTCAGGGCAATCTGGAGTCTCCGAAGCTCTCAGAAGGTGCTGTGCTTTCCAAGAAAGCCCAGGCACACGGAGGAAGAGAAAGGCCAGAGCGGGGCTGCAAGGACAAGGAAGCTGCTTCCAGACGCCCATTACAAGTGATGCTGGCAAGACCCCACTGGCATGAAAACGTTTGTATGTCTGGTTCTTCTTTAAAAACGAGTAACAGGAAATGGAATTACTGAGTCAGATGGAACAGGTGTTCCCAGGGCTTTACATAGACACTGCCTTCCAGAAAAATGTCAGTGATACAAGTGTGTGTCTGTCCCACTAACCCTGTGGACACGGGGTGACACTGATCTTAGAGGAAGAGAAGGAGCCTTTGCGAGGAAAACAAAAGCAGCAAGAAGGACGTGCAGACACAGCACATCCTGTTACACCAGCACTTATGGAGGCAGGAAACAAGCCTAAAGGTGGGTCGGGGCTGCTGGCCCCGCCCCCCCTGCCTGCCTACGCTCTTCTCTTTCAGCCCCTCCCCTCGTGACCCCTTCCATCTCTACTTGCAGGGGCTGAAGGGGGACTCAGCGCTGGGAAAGCATTTGTCAGGATACGGAATGTGTTCGGCGCGTTTCTAAGGGCAGATCTAGAGAGCAGAAGCCTCGACAGTAATGGCGCAGAGACCCTGAGTGTGTGAGAGGGTCTGCAGGCGGAGCTGGGGGAGCAGAGTGACGTCACCCTCCACCCAGTGGGCAGCCAGCAAAGACGGTGGAGACGCAGGTGAACGTGCCAGATGGGTGATGAGGGCTTCCCACTGATAACAAGGACTTTCACACACAGTGAAGACATCAGCTGTGCTGGAAGAACAAAGAAAGAACCTTGCTGTTCAGTCACTAAGTCATGTCCAAATCTTTGCGACCGACCCCATGGACTGCAGCACGCCAGGCTTCCTTGTCCTACACCATCTCCCAGAGTTTGCTCAGGCTCACGTCCATTGAGTCGGTGATGCCATCCAACCATCTCATCCTCTGTTGCCCCCTTCTCTTGCCTTCAGGCTTTCCCAGCATCAGGGTCTCTTTCCATGAGTCGAGTCTTATTAGGAACCTGGAAAGGAGGAAGAAAGGGTGGTGAGCCTGTGATCAAGTTGATTACTAAGGAAGTGTGTGACCGCAGCCTGGAGCAAGGACAGCAGAGGGTATCCCTAAGAGGGAAAGGAGAGAAGGCCTGAGAAGGAATTAAGGAAAATGCACTGTGACGCTGAGATGGAGCCTTCGTCTGTGCACCCTCTCCTCTCTCTGGAGCCGGCAGAGACCTGCTCAAAAGTCACTGGCACCCCAGGGTGAACCGGGCCTGAGATCTGCCCTCGGATACCCAGGCCAGTGAATGAAGATGACGGGAAGGGGTCTCCGTTGCCCAGGGAGAAAAGCAGAATCGGAACTTCTGTGCTTTGCAATTAAAAGGCAAAATCTGGACTTCCCTGGTGGCTCAGTGGTGGCCAATGCAAGGGACAGGGGTTCGATCCCTAGTCTGGGAAGATGCTACGTGCAGCAGAGCAGCTGAGCCCATGCACCACAACTCCTGAGCCTATGTTCTAGAGCCCGGGAGCCACAACTACTGAAGCCCGTGCTCTAGAGCCGTGCTTGGCAACAGGAGAAGCCACCTCAATGAGGAGCCCACACACTGCAACTAGAAAGCGGCCCTCGCTGGCCACAAGCAGAGAAACCCGTGTGCAGCAAAAAAAAACCCGCTCAGCCAACATGAGAAAAGTCTGCCCCAAATGCCAGCAACTGGCAAATCTTATTGCTTCTTCATTATTTCTCTCTTTTCTAACTTTCTGCAGGTTTAAAATTCTTCAAAGTAAAAATTAGGGGAGGAGGACAGGGAATTTTGCTTGAGCACTTCAGGTGTTTCCAGGTAAGAACGGGGCCCAGGCCATGCTGCTCCACCGCCCCGCAAGAGCCAGGCCCTGGGCAGGTGGCAGAATATGAGTGTGGAACATGAAGGGGCACAGAGCAGGTGGGAAGCTGCCCACTTCAGCAAGGTGGAGCTCCCCTGCACTGTGAGCTGGATGGGGGGCCGTGGGTCTCTAGGTGGTCAGTGGGCCTGTCGGGCCCTGGACCACCAGCCCTCAACAGGGATGCCCCGTGGCAGGAAGAGGACCTAGGGCCCGGGGCGATTACCCCACTGGAAACGACCCCAGCACCCAAACTGTGCGAGACCTGGGGTGCTGAGGGGAAGGAGGAGGGAGATTTCCAACACGGAGAAATCTAATACTTCCAAAAATATGTAGGGTATGTATTTCAGGGGCCAAAAGGCCTTTCTCAGGCCCCAGAGTTTGGTGGGACTAGGAAGCATCCACTCCCCACATCGGCAGTCAGCGCTCCACACTGTGCTCAGCCCCCGAGGACCAGCACTCACGTCTCTGTCCTCTGGGGACGCCCAGGGTAGACAGGGAGCATCGCGGAGCCGCTGAGTGGGTTCTGGTCACTCTTCTCCCCCTCCTGTGGGACCCCAACCCATGAGGATCCAGACAGTGACCCCTCGACAGCCCGAGGCCCTCCGCAAGTGGCCGGTAGAGTGAATGGCAAACAGGTGGCTATGGCCGAAGCCCCTGAGATGTGAGGGGCGCTTGTTACCACACTCGAATGAGCCTGTCCCTGACTGATGCACCCGCTTTCTCACTCCACCGTGGGATGGGGGCCTGGGGCTGCAGGAGCTGTCACACTTGCCTTTTCTCCAAAAGAGTGCCCTTAGCAGGACTTCTGTGGCAAGCATTCACTCAGTGCCCACTTCCAACTTTCCGGACGCTGTTTCAAGGGCTGTGCTCATATTGACTCCTTTCTCATGGCAACCCCACAAAGGGGGTTACTATTCTTGTTTCCATTTTAAAGATAGAGAAACTGAGGCGCAGAGGAGCAAAGTCACCTGCTCAAGGCCACCCCCCCGGCTAATAAGTGGCATGGCCAGGGTCTCAGCCTGACCTCTGGCTCCGGTCTGCTGTTCACTGAGCTCTGCTTCTCCTCGGGAAGCAGGAAGTGCCGGTAAGAATTTATAAGGAAGGTAACCTCATCTGGGGAAAGTTCTCTAGGGAACAGTAAAACCTGAATAACTGGGAGTGCCTTCAGCAAACCCAGCCCAGGCCAGGCCTGAGGCCCCACCATGAAGGGAGCAGGAGGGCTTCGTGGCCGGCTCAGAGGCTAAACCTCCTAGGATGCTGCAGCCAGAACTTAAAGGCTGTCTCTCCCACCCCTGGTTTGGGAGAAAGAGGAACACCTCCAGGCCCCCTCAGGCCCACTGCCTCTGCCACACGTCCCAGGACGAATGGCCAGAGCTGCATCTCACGTCACCGCACGGCCACCAGCCGTTGGGCTCGGCCAAGGCCCCCAGAGCCCTCCGCGATGCCCTGGGCTCCCAGCCTCCACTCCACTGTCTGCAGCTCAAGCCATGGTCTGCACCGGCCATCCAGGACCTGTGCCCTTTGCCCTCCGTCCCCCCTCCTCCAGGTCTGGTTCCTGGCACCAGCTGGATGACAGGTCGGATCCAAGTTGGATCTGAGCCAGTCCAGGTGGGCCCGGGCAGGAGCGGGCACCCCAGCAAGGTGTGTCCCGATGGGCGAGGAACCGCATCCTTGAAAACATCTCTGCTCCATTCAGGCAGAGACGATGTTGTCTGGAGGGCTAGGGATTAGGCCGCCAAGGGCTCCCTGTGCTTATTTTTGGCCGTGACGGGAGGTGAGTGCTGAGGCTGAGTGCATGGAAGTATTATTTCAACTGCCTTGAAGAACTTGCCTCCCGTCATAAAACTCTTGGCTGGCACCTTGGCTCTTGAGCTTTCAGCCTTAAGTGCCATTGGTATGTTTCTCAGCAACATTAATTAAAATCCTTTTAAAGACCGGGCTGTTTTCCACACAGGAAGGCCCTCACCCAGGGAGCACTTTCACAGGTGAACTGGCTCTTTAAAAGCTTTTAAATTAATGTCATTCCCCATAACTCTTGTTTTTCCAAAAAGAAAACCTTAAAACTGTATCACCTTCCTCCCCTGCGGGCAAGGTCAAGGTTGGTGGGGAAGCAGGGGCAAGGCTGGCCCTGCGGAGGGTGCTCCATGGGGGGGCCCTCCACGTGGGCAGCCCTCCCAGGGCTTGAGTGCAATAACACGCTTCTGGAAACGGAGGTCTCCCTCTGTTTGGCTTCACACGCCATTTCTGTTCAGAGGAAATTACCCATTGAGGACCAAAGACCCCCACGCTGTTCTCTGTTTGAGAGACCCCGAGAGCATCTCAGTCCACACACTTCGCCCCCTTGCCCTGGCTGAGCGGGACTCCTGAGCAGATGCCTTCCCCGAGAATGGCCAGAGCCTGGGTTCAGTGCTCCGGGCACGATCTAATTTCCTCCTGGCATCCACGTGCTGCGATCTCCTAAAAGTGCCAAGAGAGGCTCAGCAAGGCCAACCTAAAGGTACCGGGAGGCCAGCAGGCGAGTGGAGAAGTGGCGATCACGTTTCAGTTCTTCTGCCTCTGGAGTCTGTTTCCTTTCCACTCTGCCCTGAAGCGTGGGCTGGTTTGGTCAGTAACTTCATCAACATGAAAGGTACGGAGAATCCGGAGGCCCAGATGTGCAGCTCATGTGGGAATCCGGGCACTGCCTGCCTGCCCACACCGAGGCTGGGGTGGGAAGTGGTTCTTTACCCCCTGGTAGCCCCTCCCCACCCATGAGAGAGATGGGGCAGAAGGCAGGGCTCCCAGCAGGGGCCTTGGAGGCGGGAACAGAACGGAAGCAGCTGCAGCTTCCGCCACTCCAGGACCCCAGGCCCTGTGGCGCCTCCGGGCAGAAGGGAACCGAGGCCAGGGAGCCTCCAGGCCCTGACCTGCTGCCCACCTCTAGGGACCGCACATGCACTGACTTAATCCAGGGCCTGCGGAGAGTACCGCCACGGGTGGACAGGGGCAAGCTCACCTGGCTGGCTTGTCTGGGTGTGCGATCCCCAGCAGGAGCGAGAGAGCTGGGGAGCAGAGCTGGGGCAGGAGGAGGCAACCCTCACTGGACAGACCGGGCCTTGGACCATCACCTTGGGGGGGGAAGGGGACTGAGCCCCACCCCGGGCAGCGCTCGCCCAGAAGTCAGAGCTTCCAGGGCAGAGAGGCCCCCACAGTGTCCCCACACGGCCATCAGTGGAGTCCTGCCAGGTTATCAGCAGGGTCCCCACCAGGACGTCAGCAGCATCCCCACCCAGCCATCAATAGGGTCCCTGCCTGGCCGTCAGCGGGTCCTTGCCGCAATGTCAGTGGGGTCCCTGACCGGCCATCAGCAGAGGCCCTGCCCTGCTGTCAGCAGGGTCCTCACTGGGATGTCAGCGGCATCCTCGCCTGGCCATCAGCAGGACAGCCCGGGCCTGGACACCCGGGAGCACTGGGGCAGCAAGGGACCTCAGGATAGAGCCCGCTGGCAGGTGAAGCTGCTGTGAAGGCAGCCATCTCGGTTCTCAGGACGGTCTGTCCACTCACACGGGGTGCCAAGCACATCCCCAGGGAGGCCCCTCCAGGGTTTGGTGCAGACAGCAGGGCTTCAGGGAGCAGGGGTGCTGAGCAGAGGCCCTGCGGGGACCCTCAGAGACCTCTCTGGGTGTCACGGGCTGAGCGGTCGGCTGGTGTCTCTGATTCCTGGATCCCAAGGGCATTGGCGTGGTGTTGCAGGGGCCACTGTGTCCTGAAGGAGCAGCTGGGAGCGGGCAATGGCACCAACACCCCGGCCCCGGCCCGATCTGATCCAGACCCCTCCCCGGTCTGGTCTAAATGAAAAATCGAACTTCTCATCGTGTTTAAAGCGCCCCCCCACCCCCAGCCCAGCTCTGTCTCTCAAAATCTTCCCACCAGGCAGGCAGCACAGAGGGGCTGCTCCATGTCCCCACCTGTCCCCACACAGCCCGCCCCACCCCCAGAGCTGTCCACGCCGGGGAGTCCGTGGCGGAGGGTGACAGGGGCTGGGGAAACCTGCCCCGGCACCTCCCTCTGACAAGCATCCACACCCACAGCGACCCCACGCCCCGCCGTCCCTGTCCACGCTGGCCGCAACCATGGTCCTCAGCTGGGGCTGGTCTTGGCCTGGCCTGGGAGACAGCAAGACCCCTGAACTGACCGTTTAAACCCCGGGATCAACCTGGAAGACGTTAGGTTACATTTCAGTTATCGAGTTCCGTGGAGCCCTGACTCCAAAAATAAGTTTGGTTATAGAAAAATAATAATTACCTTTGGAAACCTTTCATTAAAGTTCACTATACAGACAGAGAAGGCGCCTGCCCTAAGTGTGGAGCTCAATGAATTTTTCACCAACTGGAGACACCCAATAAAGTGGTTACTTTTTAAACTTTGCGTGTGTGGCCTGTAAGAACCTAGTTCCCGCTGCAGGGAAGAGTCTTCCTGCCAAGGAGGGTTTTCTATCCCCCTGCAGAGTGCCTCAGACACAAGCTGCTGGGCACCGAGCCCCAGGGAGGACAGTGTCCAGCCAGCAGACAGGTCCTGGTCACCCCTGCGGGGACCTTGGGCTCTTGACGGGGAGTCCTGGGAGCTGACGTGGAGCAAACGTCATGTGCCCCCACCCCCACCCCCAGACAGCCCCCAGTGTTCATCAGGGTCACCAGGAGCTAGGGCAAGCCGGAAGTCCAAGCTGTCCCCCACACCAGCTAACCAAACCCCAAGTTGCGCCCCGCAGAGCCAGTTTGTTAGAGGTACTGAGACAGCTCCACGCAAGCCAGGGGGAGGCCCACGGGCTGGAGTGTGTGCTAGAATCCACGGAAATCGCTGTACACACCCCACCCCCGGAATAGGCTGGAAACCTCAACAAATGCTTTCATCAAATTCGGAAAGTTAAAGAACCTCTCGAGGTCCATTTGGCCGGTGGGTTAGTCAGAGCAGGCCATTGTAACAAAGACCCACAGGCCAGGCAGCTTAAACAACAGAAATGTGTTTTTTCCTCATATTTCTGGAGGCCAGAGTCTGAGATCAAGACTTAGCTTCTTCCGAGGACTCTCTCCTTGAAGTGTAGATGGCTGATCTCCCTCTGTGTGTGTCTGCGTCCTTACCTCCTCTTCTTACAAGGACGCCCACCCTGGTGACCTCATTTTGACAACCTATGTAAGGAGCCTGTCTCCAAGTGCAGCCCCTTCTGAGGTCCTGGCGCTTAAGACTTCTGCATGTGAAGCTGCGGGAACACAGTCCACAAAGACCAGGTGGGTTGTTGCTGTTCACTTGCTCAGCTGTGTCCAACTCTCTGTGATGCCATGGACTGCAGCATGCCAGGTTCACCTGTCCATCACCAGCTCCAAGAGTTTGCTCAAACTCTTGTCCATCAAGTTGGTGATGCCATCCAACTATCTCATCCTTTGTCATCCCCTTCTCCTCCTGCCTTCAATTTTTCCCAGCATCAGGGTCTTTTCCAGTGAGTCGGTTCTTCGCATCATGTGGCCTACATATTGGAGATTCAGCTTTAGCATCAGTCCTTCCAATGAATATTCAGGACTGATCTCCTTTAGGATGGACTGGTTGGATCTCCCTGCAGTCCAAGGGACTCTCAAGAGTCTTTTCCAACACCACAGTTCAAAAGCATCCATTCTTCAGTGCTTGGTACATCCTCCCTGACCAGTAGAGATGCCTGGGGCCAGGGGACACCTGGTACAGAATTCTGTGTTCACGCAGCCAGAACAGGATGCTGGATGAGCCCTAATCAGAATCAGCCAGGCTTCCGGTACCCAGATAACCAACCCTGGGTGAGCAGCCCCTGCTTGGCTGTCTTTAGGCAGCTGATTCTGACCGGGTCTACACTTCATGCTAATTTCAAACAACGTATCTGGTGTGAGGGAGGTTGGGTTTGAGTGGGAAGAGGCTGCGGTAGGTCACACATCACAGGCTGGGGCAATGGTCCCGGCGATAAGTGATTAGGACAGGAAGGAGGCATGGGTCCCAAAGGTTCGAGTTGCCCGTGGAATCCCTCACGGGGAGGAGAGCCCGGCCACACGAGGAGATTCACCGTGTCGGCCGGGGCTAGGGCCGCCGTCCTGACACATGAGGGTGGGAGCACCACTCAGGGACCCCCTGAACCTGCGCCCCTGTCTGGACTCCATAACTGCAAAGGTGTTTTATTTCCTGGAACATTCAGATCAAAGGAAGTGGTTTTAAGACTCGGAGCTGCTATTTCCATTTCTCTGGAGAATTCATAAGAGGGAGCAGCCAACTGCTATCAGTGCAGCTGAAGGGAAGAGAGAGAAAAGGGTTGCTTTCCTTTCAAAAGCGAGACCCACCCGAGACCCCTGGACCTGCCCATCCTCTCATCCCAGGGAATGTGTTGCCGGAAATGAACTGTCTCCAATAGCAAAGAACGAAAATTCCTTTGGCGGAAGGAAAAGGGGTCAAGTGCTGGTCGTGAAATTGCCGCCTCCCCAGCAAGCCCAGGCTCTCTGCAGCCCTCCAAAAAGGGGTCTTTTCATCTGCTGCTTCTGGAGAGGTGAAGACACTTCCACGACCTCTGGCCCCGGCGGGGGAGTGACCTCTCGGAGCCCAGACCACCTGTCCACCACAGCCGCCCTCACCTCTTCCTGAGGAATGGGAGGCCGCTCACCTGGACTGTTCCAGAAACAAGAGACACCTCACGGTCACTTCCACTCACATCACTCCCATGTCCCTCACAAACAGGCTTTATGTGAAAGGGGATCCCGGGACCACCCGCGTGGTGGAAGCCAGGGTTGCCAGGAGAATTCCCAGGTTGCACATAGCTCTCTTCCTGGATCTGGGGTCATAATCTTGCTACTACAGGTTGAGTCTTTGGCACGAAGGCATGCCTCTTCAAGCATTTATAAGCAGAAGAATCATTTGCAAAATGAAATTTTATGCAGCAACTTAACTTACAGAATAAATTATTGTGGGGCTCTTCTGGCTGAGTTGGGCCCAGGGCCTCCTCCCAGCCCTGGGTGGGTCCCACACAGCTTCCAGAGCCTGGGGGCTCAGAACACTGCTTCCTGAGACCCAGGGGAGCAAAGGACACCCTCCCTCCCCAGACAGAAATGCCCAGCCTCCCTGAAGGGACAAAGGGATCGCTCAGGGCACCAGCTCCCAGCACACACATACATGCGTCCTCAGGGGAGGTTTGCGTGAGCCCAGCAAGGCACCCTGTGCTGTGTTCTTTACAGCATTGGACTCAGATGGCCTTGCCTTTGACCCCAGGGTACCGACGGGTCTCCAGAGGAGAGGCATGGCAGTAAACAACTGTGATTCATCTGAGGAAAAGGTGCAGGAGAAGAAAAAGTGATGGAGAGATACACCGTGCTTCTGACAGACTAGACTGTAAGCAAGCTGGGTCTTCCCAAATTTTCCTGAGTTTCATGCCATTCCAAAAATTCAGCTAAATAATGCCAAAGATGATCTGAAAGAATAAACCAAAAAAAAAAAAAACTAAGACTTTTGGAAAAGAGAGGCAGTGAGGGTCACTTGTGTTTGGGACATTAAAACACATGACAAAGTTACAGCAGTAAATACAACTTAATGGTGCGAAGATTAATGGGCCGACGGTGGGTATGAGATACACCTCAAAGACACTACTAGTAAAACTTAATATGTGATCAAAGGAGCATTAGAGACGGCTAGAGGGGGGATGGGACTAATGGTGTCTGAAAGCTTGACTCCACAGGGGTTAAGTATCTCCAAACCGTATCTCCAAATAAATTCCAAATAAAAGGGAAAGCTAAGCATAAAAAGAAACTGCAGCAATTTTTACAGAAAATACAGTTGAGTATTTCGCTAACTTCATTGGTAAGTTAAGTAAGACCTTACCAAGTACGAAAACAATTAGCAAAGGGAAAAGTTACTTAAAATGTAAAAGGATCTTTGTTCTTCAGTCGCTCAGTCGTGTCCGACTCTGCAACCCCATGGACTGCAGCACACCAGGCTTCCCTGTCCTTCACCGTCTCCTGGAGCTGGCTCAAACTCATGTTCATTAAGTCAGTCATGCCAACCAACCATCTCATCCTCTGTCGTCCCCTTCTCCTCCTGCCTTCAGTCTTTCCCAGTATCAAGGTCTTTTCCAGTGAATCAGTTCTTCGCATCAAGTGCCCAAAGTATTGGAGCTTCAGCTTCAGCATCAGTCCTTCCAATGAATATTCAGGACTTATTTCCTTTAGGATTGACTGGTTGGAACTCCTTGCAGTCCAAGGGACTCTCAAGAGTCTTCTCCAGCATCATAGTTCAAAAGCATCAATTTTTCGATGCTCGATTTTCTTTATAGTCCAACTTTCACATCCATACTGGAAAAACCATAGCATTGACTATACAGACCTAATTTTATCATTTACCTCAAATGATAAACTTAAGCAAATGACAAATCAAGAAAAAATTTGGGTAACAAAGATGGCAATGAGCTAATATTGTACTCTGAAAAGGATGTTTTACCACAGCTATTTTTTAAAACGCAAAATTCCAACAGGGGCAAAAAAAAGAGACATCACAGGCAATTCACAGAAGAAAAATATAGAAATGGCCAAAAAATTATATTAAAAATATGTTAAAGCATATTAACCAATGTTTTCTTCTTTACAGTTTACTACATTTTCTGAATTTTTTAAATGACTGTGTTATTTTCATAACCAGAAAAGAGTACAGACTGTATGGATCCAGTTATAGAACGCTCCAAAGCAGGCAGAACTGAGCTGTGAAGCCAGGAGTGGGCACAGGTCTTCCTTCTGGGGTCACTCTCTGGACGTGGTGGTGGGAAGCATGGTGTTCACTCTGACCTTGATTTGGCGTCATTACAGAGGCCTGCTCACTCTGTCAAAATTCTCCAACCGAAACACTTACACTGTGTAGACTTTTCTGTATCCCTGTGTACTTTAATTTTGCTTTTTAAAAAATTTACATGGCAAAAGATATCACAAAAATTAGAACAGAAGAAATGTACGAAATACATATTTTAACAGAGATGACCTGTAAAGGGTAAATGCCCAAAACATGCAGTGAGGAGAACTCACAAGAAAGACCCAAATACCCAACAGAGAAGTAGGCAAGAGACACAAATGGGCGGCCAGACACCTCTGGAGAGGCGCCGCCTCTCCAGCCCCAGGAGGACTCGGGGGTCCTGCACGGTCACAGGACAGGACAAAGGGGCCAGGGTGCAGCCCCCCTCGGCTCGGCCCTGGCCCCCAACCCCGCGGGCCCTCCACCGTCACAAGAAGCGCCCGGGCCTTCCGGGGACCCTCGCTGCATCTTGCTGTGACACTCCCAGGCCCCAGACCCTCCAGGCTCACCCCTCACAGACGGGCCCTGAGCGCCGGAGGTGGGGCGAGCCCCCGGCCCTCCTCCCCCGCGAGCCCCCGGGGCAGCTTTATGGAGGGCAGTGGGCCTGGGAGGGGCGAGCTCTGCTGAGTATCACGATCCGGCACAATCAGCCAGGAGATATTTCAGGACTCATACTAGCAAACAGGCGAAAGGGAAATGGTTTTAATAATGAGTTATTAAAAGAGTTTTTTTTGTTTTTTTTGTTTTTTTGCCGGACTATGAGTCCCACAGCATATAAAGCCCAAAGCACTTAGCGTAATGGATTTAAGCGCCAGCAGGCGTGTGTGCTCCGCCCGGTCTTCTGGCGGCTGGTGGAGGCCCGCGATGCTCTGGTTGGTTCCCAGCAGTGGGGCGCCCGGGGGTGAGGCTGGGTGCTGAGTCCTTCCGCTGTAGCCAGAACCGAGCCTCAGAGCCCTTCTCGCGGGCCCGGCGGGGTGTCCGCAAGGCCACCATGTGGCTGAGAAAGCAGGCCTGGTCCTCACCCTCGGATAACACTGGAGATTATTTTAATACCTCCAGGTCTTAATTTGAAAAACAGACAAGAAAAACACTCGAGATAATCTCTAAAAGCACAGCTAAGCCCTAAATTAACTTCACCTTGTTTCCGCCAGCCTCAACATTGCTTTTTTTTTTTTCCCCCTCTGTGGTTAAATACCTCCTGAGAATAGCCTGCTCGGCTCACTTGGAGATGAAACGATTCCCCACGAGGTCATGGGAGAGAGGAGGAAGGCTCGCTGACTGGCCAGAGGTGGCAGGACCCCCACCCCTGGGAGCACAAGGGCCCAGATAGGGTCTCTCTCTGTGAGGGGACCAACAAGGGCCCAAGCCAGCCAGGACAAGAGGCAAGAAGGCGGCCGGTTCCACCAGTTCCCCGGCAAGTTGTTGCGGGAGCAGTTTGGACAGAGGGAGAGAGACAGGCGGGACACAGGCCAGACTGGCCCCTAGGCTGCCCCATGCCAGGCCTGGCCGCAGACCGGAGCCGGCATGTGTGGGCCCAGTGACCCCATGGGGGCTGGAGAGGGGGCCTCAGCGATTGTCAGAAAGGGCTGGTGTGGACAGCTCCTTCAAGTGCAGAACCCAGCCCCCCTTTTCACAGGAAGAAACTGAGGTCCAAAGAGGCGAATCCACCCCACTGTTCTCATGGAGAGGGAGGCTGGAGCTGGGTATGTGCCCGACACCTGCCCCCATCCCAGAGCCCACACCGCCCCGCAGGCAGGCCGAACAAAGCTGGGCACACTTTGTAGTGTGAGAAGGAGGCACCTTAACAATGTAACTTTGCACATGAGTTGCATTTAAAGTGTTGAGTCTGCACGAAGCTCAACAGGGCAGCTCAGAACCTCACTCACCAGGAGTCGAATGAGTCAAGTTCAAGCAAGAGCCCCGGGTAACCCACCCTGAGCAGCCCTTCAGCCTGTCCTTCCCCTTCTGGAAGCCCAGCCCAGACCCCTCCCCACACACATCCCTGTGGGATCCACTCCCCTGTCACCCCCTCACCAACTCCAGGGTGACCAACTCACCCCCACAACCTGGGCCTGGGGTCCCCAAAATGCAAGATTTCCGTTTTAAAACCGATAAAGTTCCAGGACATGCCAGGACAAGCTGATGACCCACCTCCCCTCCCGGGGTCCCTGTGCCCGAGAGCCACCCCTGGCAGCAGACAGAACGCCCTCCTGACTCAGAGCTACCAGTCTACAGAGGGCAGCTCTGCGGTGAGGAGGGGGCACAGAGTAAGGGTCTTGTCTCCCCACGGACTGGGGGGCGGGGGGGGCAGACCTCGCCTCGCAGCTGCTCACAGAACAGCAGTTAACCAGAACATCCCAGACACTGTTGTTAAGCACAACTTATTTGGGGCCTTCTCCTGCCCCCCATTCTGCTGCCCGCCCTCCCCATCCTGCCTCAAAGAGCAGCTTTAGGAAGTCAGTGTGTGAGTCGTGGGTGGCTGATGTCCCAGGAGTCCTTCCCACTCTGTGACACCCAGAGCTGAGTTAGCCTTCAGGAGTACAACTGAGGACAGTGTAGTATGGTGTGGCATAGTGAGGAGGCCATCCAAGGTCACAGGCCGCAGCACCGCTAGAGCTGCCGAGCACTGCGGAGCGGGAACGCTTCACACGGCCTCCCTGCCCCCAAGCGCACCAGCCCGAGCCCAGAGACCCTTTCTCTCTCCCGTTGCTGCTGCGGGGGCGACAGAGGGCCCTGGGTGTGCCGGGCACAGGCGGTACACCAGGTCTTTCCCACCAGGACACTTGGGGGTAACCACCTCCCTTTCTCCCCTGGGCCCCTCCCCCCGCCTCTTTTTTAAAAGAAGGAAGAGCGATGGGGAAAAGAAGAAACCATGGCCCATGCGTGACTCCTGCTTGGGGGCCTTGGAGAAGAGCTCCCAGGAGCCACCTGTCATGGGACTTGGGGTCAGATGCTGACTGTCCTGCTCAGTGTAGGGCCATTGTGGGTGGTTGTCAGGACATCCTGGGAACTGTGGCCGTGTGTTGTTGTGGTTCAGTCGCTCAGTTGTGTCTGACTCTTTGCAACCCCAAGGACTGCAGCAACACTCTAGGCTTCCCTGTCCTTCACTATCTCCCAGAGCTTGCTCAAACTCATGTCCATCAAGTCAGTGATGCCATCCAACCATCTCATCCACTGTCACCCCCTTCTCCTCCTGCCCTCAGTCTTTTCCAGCATCAGGGTCTTTTCCAATGTGTCAGCTCTTCACATCAGGTGGCCAAAGTATTGGAGCTTCAGCCAGACTAGGTCAAGGGAAGGAAGGGGCTGGGGCCTCTCACCACTCACTGTACAAACCTCACCTCACCCCAGCTGCTCTCCATGTCCTTGCGGCACTGGCCATGAGGGGGCTGGGCAGGGACCATCCACTGTTCTGTCCCACTGTCACCTGGTCCCCACCCAGCCCATCCTGGGACACCAGCCTCCCACACCCGGGACCCTGAGGCTCAGCTGCTTCAGTGGACCTGATCCTCACTTGGTGGAAACTTAAACCCAAACATACCACACACTCACACTCACCCCCACAGACTCAACACACACTCACACACAAGCCACACTTAGTTGCTGCAGCTCTTCTATATATATTGATGCCTGTAAATATTCTAGCACTTCTTCAGTTCATTTTAATAGTATATATCTTTTTAGAAAATTCATCTCTTCAGCTACTTTTTCAACACTCTGAGCACAGAGTTTTAGGAATTAGTCTCCTCAAATGCTGGCTCCCTTGAGGCTATTTTCATGTAATATATTCATGTTTTCTCATCTTTTTCTTGACTACCTGGTTAATAGTTTATTCTATTTTCTTCTTCTATAGAGTGAGTTCTTGATCTTTATCACTTCTATTGTTTCTGTTTTCTAATTAGTTACTTCTCTATACTTGTTCTCTATAGTCCTTCTGTTTTCCTTGGGTTTTTTCCTCTTGAAAATTTAATTTCTTTTGACACTTTTTAAAGTATGAACTTATTTTTTTAGTATATTAATAGTTCCAGCTACCACCAATAAAATCTAGCATGCAAATTTTTCTCTTCCATTCTTTTCAAAACATTTGTTATTGAGGATTTGATTCTCGCTTTTCTCCATCACGTGATTGTTTTAAATTTCACAAGAAGTTGGTCTGACCTGGTTAGGAGTCCAGGCAACCTTTTGGTTCTGATATGTAAGCACACTTACTGCCATTATTAAGACTTAATGTGATGCTTTGCCTTCCAGGCGGAGCCGAGACAAAGAGCCCACCTGCCCGTAGAGGAGACACAGGAGATGCCAGTTCGATCTCTGGGTCGGGAGGATCCCTTGGAGGAGGGCATGGCAGCCCACCCCAGTGCTCTTGCCTGGAGAATCCCATGGACAGAGGAGCCTGGCAGGCTGCAGTCCACGGGGTCACAAAGAGTCAGGCACGACTGGAGTGACTGGTCACACACAGCGAGACGTTTAAATGGAGTGTGTGCTCAGCACCTGCTTTTCCCTCTCTGACCCGCATTTTCGGAGGACTGTCTCGAGTCATCCTTTGGCTGGTCAGAACAGGCCGTTCCGTCCTGGTAGCAGCACTGAACTGTAGTGAGGCAGCAGGCCCTCGGGCCACGAGTCCGCCTGCAGTTGACATCTTCTGCTGCCAATACACAAGCTGGGGCTCAGCTGGGGGAAATCTTGGTTTCACAGAAGCTTTCCGTCAGCACCTGTGTGGCTATAGGTCTACTATCTTTTGTCAGTCGACCTTGAGAGAACTCTGAGGCCAGCCTGCCGGTTCCCTTTCTAAGTGACTCTTGTGTTATTTCTGGATCCTGAGACTCTGCTCCTTGCCCTGGACAGGCAGGGGTTTCACCCAGAAGCAGGTAATTAATCATGTTCCCTTGGACACCCTGAGATTTGCTGAAGTGCAGATTTTTGTCATCTTTAGTCACAGAAAATGTCCTTCTATTACAGCGTCAGAACACTATTCCCATTGCTTTTGGTCTGGGCTCCTTCCACACAACAAAGTCTCCTCCTGTTGCATCACACTGCTGGCCCAGCAGCTTGTGATTCTCTAATTTCAGTGCTTTCTTCATTTCTGTTTGTGTTATGTATTCCCACCGGGTGTTTTGTTTAGAGTAGTAATTTCAGTCCTTACTGCTCTAATAATAACTTAAATTCTGCAAGTGCCTATTGGTTTCTTTATCATCCTTCATTTATCACCTCTCAAGCATCTTTCCATCTTATATTTCATCTCTTAAAAGTCCCTATTTTCTTTATTAGTCTCATGGATGCAAGGCATTGAAACTGTCTCCAAATTTTTATTTTCGTTTTCCAGATAAGCTTTAAAAAACTATGTCCTTAGGACTTCCCTGGTGGTCCAGGGGTTAAGAATCCGCCTTCCAGTGCAGGGGATGTGGGCTCGATCCCTGGTTGTAGAACTAAGACCCCACAAGCCCCGGGGCAACTAAGGCCATGAGCTGAAACCAGAGAAGCCCGTGCACTGCAACCAAGATCCCGTGTGCTACAGCTAAGATCAGTGCGGCCAAATGAACACATTAATTTCCTAATGTTCTTTACTTGTTGCCTGATGTTTTATCCCTCTTTGTGTTCTGGGATATTTTTGCACAGATACCACATCAAATCAGAAACACTTCATGCAACACTGCTTTGCCAAAGCAACAAGGGCTTCAGGAAATTTTCAGGTCCCACGCCAGTCAGGGTAAGACCAACAGCTGATCTCACCAAACTGCGGATTATTCTGTCCACTGCAACCACTGAGACTGGATGTGTCAGAAGAAATGATGAGCAGAAGAAATCACTTACAGCCTAAGAGCGCATGGTCTATAAGAGGTCATATGTGTGTGCACGCATGCTTAGTCACTCAGTCACATTGGACTTTTCAACCACAGGGACTGTAGTCCGCCACGCTCCTTTTTCCATAGGATTTTCCAACAAGAATATTGGAGTGGGTTCCCATCTCCTCCTCCAGGAGATCTTCTTGACCCAGGGATCAAATTGGTGTCTCCTGCGTTGGCTGTTTATTTGGGCGTCTCACAGTCCGGCGGAGGCAAACAAATGAACAGCACCTCTGACCTGCACCGCGTCCAAAGTGCCCCAGTGCACGGTGATGATGGAGGTTGTGGGGATGCTTTGTATACAGTGGAGCTTGAGCGTGCTGGGATCACCCTGGTGCATGAGATGTTCCTCCCCTGAGGTGTGAGCGGGTAGGTTAGGTCACCCCAGTTTCAAAGGCCAGAGTTTCCCAGAAGAACTGTCCGTGGGCTTGGGGATATGGGCACTCCAGGCAGAGGGGACAGCACCAGCAAAGCCACGATGGTGGAGAGCTCACACAGGGTCCAGTGCTGGCGGGTGGGAGCTGGCTGGGTGCTGGGCAGGGAATCTGCCTTACAACGCCAGGGCACATTGTTCACTTCCCTCTGGAAGATGTTAGGGCTTCCTGAAATGTCTTCCAGTTTGAATTATTAATATTTATCCTAAAGCTTCGTCTTCCTTTCTACCGCTCCAGCGGAAAGAGAGATCTTGGACCAGCAAGTGTGGGAAACACTCATAAATCTCCCCGTCTTGGGGATTCAAAATGCACATGAGCGTGACAAGAGGAGCTGCTGCCCCACACATTGGCCCCAATCCCTTTCAGCAGACACCACCCTGACATCTCCTGAGGCAGCGCTCCACGCCCACCACCAGACAGCACCGTGTGCAAGAACCTCCAGAAACCTGTCAGTGCTGGCCTCCACCCAAAGCCCCCTCCCTAAACTAGAGAAACACACACCACGCACCATATACCACACACAGAGCACATNCACAGACACCACCTCACCTCCTACACACACACACCTGTGCACACACAGAGACACACACCTGTTCACATAGAGACACACCTGTACACATAGACACCACCTTACCTTCTACACGCACACACCTACACACACACAGGGACACACACACCTGTTCACACAGACACACACACACATCTGTTCACACACAGACACACCTGTTCACACAGACACCACCTTACCTCCTACACACACAGACACACACAACTGTGCACAGAGACACACATACCTGTTCACAGACACTCAAACCTGTACACAGACACCACCTTACCTCCTACACACACACACACTTGTACACACACAGAGACAAACACACACCTGTACACACAGAGAGACACACACCTACACACAGATACCACCTTACCTCCTACACACACACACCTATACACACACAGAGATATACACATCTGTACACAGAAACACACACCTATACACACACAGAAATATACACATCTGTACACAGAAACACACACCTATACACAAACACCACCTTACCTCCTACACACACACACAGAGACACACATACTTGTACACACAGAGACACATACCTATACACAGATACCACCCTACCTCCTATACACACACACACACACACACACGCCCCTGTACATACACAGAGACACACACCTCCTACACACAGACACCACATTACCTCCTACACACACACACTCTCCCATACACACACTATGCATACACAGAGACACACACACCTGTACACAGACACCACCTTACCTCCTACACACACACACACACACACACACCTGTACACACACAGACACACACCTGTTCACACACAGACATACACACCTATACAGATACCATCTGTACCTCCTATACACACACACTCTCCCATACATACACAGATACCACCTATACACACACAGAGACACACATACCTATACACATACAGAGACACACCTATACACACAGAGAGACACACACCTGTACACACAGACACCACCTGTGCCTCCTATACACACACGGACACACACACGGACCCGTGCTCCCTGCTCCAGGCTCCCAGCACTTCACAGGCTCACCTCCCAGAGCACTTTTTCTGCTCTTGGTCACTTTACAGAAGAATTACAGCTTCTGGGTCCTCTGTTCCTTGCTAATTTCCTAGCAAATAAATGTGGGTTTGCCCCTTCTTGAACCTGGAGGAGGAAATGGCAACCCAGCCCAGTATCTCACCTGGAGAGCCCCACGATAGAGGAGCCTGCTGGGCTACAGCCCATGGGGCCTCACAGAGTCGGACATGACTGAGCGACTTAGCACGTACTCCTTGAACCGTTCGTTGAACAAAAAGACGAAGACCTGAAACCCACATTACTCCCAGGGGGAGAGGGTGGGGAGGCCATGGTTTCCTCGTGCCTGGTGCTGCCTGCCCCTGCCAGGCCTCAGTGCCCAGGGGTGTGGGGTCTATGGTAATGCTCAGGGCTCTCCCCACAGCTGGGAGCCACCCTCTCCAGGTCTGACCTTCCCAAGAGATCGGAAACCTTGGCCCAGGAAGAAGACTGAATTGGGAATTGTGTGTGCGTGTGTGGCTGCGCGAGTGGGTGGTCACGTGTGCTTGGGGTCCCTCCCATCTGCCCTACTGAGACTTGATGACAGTCTCCAGACCTACCTCAAAGGTCACCTCCCGCTCCTCTTCCAGGTCTGTCTTGTTGCCGACCAGCATCACCACAACCTCTCCAGGGTGGAACTCCTCCTCCAGGTCCTTGAGCCACTGCTGCGCTTTGCAGAAGGAATCCTGGAAAAGGAAAACGGGACCGTCAGGCAGACTTGGTGTTCTTCCTCAGCCGTCCCAGAAAAGACAAGGCAGGTGTCGGTGGCCACCCTGTGTAAAATACGGTCCAACTGAACCCCCCCGAGGAATCATGAGTGATGGATAGTGATGCTCCAGAAAGAGGACCACGACGCGGCACAAACCCAACTGTGCAGCAGGAAGAGGGGTGGTCAGGGAGGGCTTCCTGGAGGAGGTGGCCAACTTTCACTGAAGGAGTCTCCACTGGTTGTCACGATTTTAATATAAAGGACCAGCCCAGGCCAGTCACGTGATGCCTCCGGAAGGTAGCCTCACGCCTGGGAGGGCGGGGACACGCCCAGGTGAGCCTCACCTTCCTGGTGATGTCATACACCAAAAGCGCAGCGTTGGCGCCCCTGAAGTAGAGGCGGCAGACGCTGTGGTACTTCTCCTGACCAGCCGTGTCCCAGATCTCAAACTTCAGAGGTGCGGCCCCCAAGTCCACCACCTTGGTGAAGAACGCACCTGAAACAGAAGCCCAGAGCGAACTTTGCCTGCAGAACGAGGTCCTTATCCACAGCTCAGCCTGGGCTCAGCTCACCAGTGGGAGGCAGACAGCTCCATGCTCCCTGGCACCCTCTGTGGGCAGGGCTCAGCAAACACCTCTTCTGGAAGGTGGCAGTTTCCAGAAGAAGCAGAGTTACAAGGAAGCTGCTTGTAGATTACACAGAGGCTTTGTGTGGGAAGATGGACTCTAGGGTCCTACTCAAATCCTCCGGACCACGTGTGGCATGGAAGGGTCTCTGGCAACCAGGGGTCCACACATCCCCACGGGCGTCCAGCATGGCAACTGACGGGCACCCACCTCCTCCCCTGAATCCTTCCTGGCCTCCTGCTAACCTCCCAGCCTCATCCACACCTCTGCCTCGGACCTCGCATCTCCACTGACAACTCTGCTTAGAATCCTTCCTCTTCCCCCACTCCCGACAAGCCCACTGGGGTCTTTGAGTGTCGGCCCTCGGGGTGCCGCTGGGCCCCCCTCCCCAGGAGGCAGACTGTGGTAGCCCATCCTGTGCTCTGCACACACTCGCTGCAGGTAGACGTCGGTGTTGTCACCTGTCCCCCCTGCAGCCAGCGAGCACCTGGACTTCTATGCATCCGTGTCTCTGCTTAATGATGACACAATGAAAGAACCACCCCAAACCTTCCAGCTGACATCCTGGGCGATCCACCTTTCACCCGAAGACTGCTTTTCCCCTTCACAGAGCTTTCCCAAGTGACGTGACTTTAAGGGAGCTAATTAGTAACACCAAGACGTTTTGTCCCCAGAATGTAAACTGGTGCAGCCACTATGGAAAACAGTGTGGAAGTTCCTCAAAAAAAAGTGAAAGTAGCGCTACCATATGATCCAGCAACCCCACTCCTGGGGCTGCATCCAGAAAAGAAAAAAGCTCTAATTAGAAAAGATACGTGCATCCCAGTGCTCACAGCAGCACTGTTTACAACAGTCAGGGCCCGGAAGCAACCTTGATGTCCATCAACAGACAAATGGATAAAGAAATGTGGTGCATGTACACAGTGGAATATTACTCAGCCGTGAAAAGAATGGAATAATGCCACCTGCAGCAACATGGATGGACCTGGAGATTATTACCCTAAGTGAAGTAAGTCAGACAGAGGAGGACCGACGTTACGTGATATCACATAATGCAGACTCTAAACTACAACGCAGATGAGCTCATCTAAGAAACCGAAAGACACGCAGAACAGCCCGTGGCTGCCAAGCGAGGGGCAGGCACAACTGAATCACTCTTCTGTAGAGAAGAAATTAAGACAACATTGCACATCAACCATACTTCAATAAAATAACTGTTATTTTTAAAAAAAGGTGTTCTGGCCCCGTAGTATATGGGGTGTGTCACGTACAATATGGGGTGTGTCATATGTTAGTCTCTGAGCTAAACCAGAGACTGCGCAGGAGCCTGTGGGTGCTCCAGGCGAAGCTGCTGCCCTGCCCAGACCCAGGCTGGGTTGGGGGCTTGCTGGGAGGTTCTGGCAGATGCAGCTTCGTGCCTGAAATGAAATCTTTCACTCCAAGGGCAGCGTGTGAGTGTTCTGGGACTGCCAGAACAAATGACCACAAGATGCGTGGCTTAAAACAGCAGAAATATATTATTTCTGTTCTAGGGGTCTAGGGGTCAGGGGTTCAAAACCAAGGTGTCGCCAGGGCTGGTTCCTTCCAGAAGTTCTAGGAGGGACTCTGCTCCACGCCCCCTCCCAGCTCCCGGTAGGGGCCGCAGTGATGGGTGGCCCTGGCTTGTAGGCGCTCCCCCCTCGGCCGCTGTCTTCACAGGGCTGGCCCCTCTGCAGCTCTGCGTTCTCTTGTTCCAGGGACACTGGTTATGGGATTCAGGGTGCACCCGAAATCCAGGAATAGCCTTAACTAGTTATGTCCGCAAACACCCTCTTCCCCAGTAAAGCCACAAGTACTGGGGATTAGGACGCGGATGTATCATTGCAGACACGATTCAATCCACCACAGATGGAGGGTCAGAGACACGTCTGGGCTGAGATTCTAGCACAGAAAGGGGAAGATCACCACTCTCTCTCACGAGAACCTGGTCTGGGGCAACTCCCAAATGGAAGCCACCAACGGCCTCTGCCTGCACGGCCTGCCTTTTCCTGCTCACCCACAAGCTTGGGGTCATATACTCTTGTTAGGTGCTATGGACTGAATGACTGTGTCCTCCCAAAGTCACTGGGTTGAAGCCCTAACCCTCAGCGTGATGGTATTGGAGATGGAGCCTTTGCGAGGTGATTAGGCTTAGATGAGGTCCTGAGGGTGGTGGACTACTTGCTCAGTCATGTCCGACTCTTGCAACCCCATGGACTATGTAGCCTGCCAGGCTCCTCTGTCCCTGGGATTCTCCCGGCAAGAATACTGGAGTGGGTTGCCTTTCCCTTCCCCAAGGGATCTTTCCGAACCAGGGATTGAACCTGGGTCTCCTGCATTGCAGGCAGATGCTTCATAACAACTGAGCCGCAAGGGAAGTCCAGCTGAGGGTGGGGCCCCCAAAACGGGGTTAGTGCCTTTGTAAGAATGCATTCCCATCACGTTCTGTTTCTCTGTGTGTCTCTCTCTGTCTCTCCCTCTGTGTGTGTGTGTCTCTGTCTCTCTCCCTGTCTGTCTGTCTCTCTTTCTCTGCTCCATCCCTTGCAAACACAACGAAGAGGCCATGCAGACACACAGCCAGTTACCAGGATGGCAGCTACCCATAAGCCAAGAAAAGAGGGCTCCGAGCAAAACCTACTTTGCAGCCCCTCACGCTTGGACTTCCAGCCTCCAGACCTGTGAGAATAAGTCTCTGTTGCGTAAGGCACCAGTCTGTGCCTATCTGCCGCGACAGCCCAGCAGACCACGACACCAGGTCAAAGCTGCCGCCTGCGGCTCAACAGCAGGACTGACACCTCCCGGCTCCTAAGAGGCTACTGTGGGGCCTAAGAGAAAAGTGAGGGAAGGCGCTCAGTCGTGTGTGACTCTTTGCGACCCCGTGGACTGTAGCCCACCAGGCTCCTCCATCCATAGGATTCTCCAGGCAAGAGTACTGGGGTGGATTGCCATTTCCTTCTCCAGGGGATCTTCCCAACCCAGGGATCGAACTCGGGTCTCCCGCATTGCGGGCAGATGCCTTACCCCCTGAGCCACCAGGGAAGCCTAAGCAGGATGAAATTCCACTAGGACCACTGCTGTCATGAGGGTGAGGGCCGCGTATGGGCCTAGGAAGGAGGCCTATCTGCTGCAAGAACTTTGCTGATTTCCTTAATCCTTCGAAAGCCCAGCTTCCTTCCTTACCACGAGTCAACACTGCCCTCTTCCCAGTGTGGCTGTCAANAAATTCCACTAGGACCACTGCTGTCATGAGGGTGAGGGCCGCGTATGGGCCTAGGAAGGAGGCCTATCTGCTGCAAGAACTTTGCTGATTTCCTTAATCCTTCGAAAGCCCAGCTTCCTTCCTTACCACGAGTCAACACTGCCCTCTTCCCAGTGTGGCTGTCAAACCCGAGAGAAAGGAGAGGAGGCGCCTGTCTGGCACCGGACGTCGCTTCCCCGCCTCCCTCTCCCCTCTCCCTGGCTCCTTGGCTCCTTGGCTGGGAGCAGCCGCCTTTTGCCCACATGCTTCACCTGTTTGCTGTCAGGTCACATCACACTTCTGAGTTTGATTTTGGTTTCACCCTAAAAGCCCTCACTGCTGGGCGACAGGTGGGCATAAAACTCAGGTTTGTTTCCTCTGTTTAGCTGTCTTAGCCTCTGATATTTCCTTTTCTACTCTGAAAATGACAACTCGTGGTTGATCATAAATCAATGCATTTAATAAAATCCTAACAAATTTCCAGGGAGGGCAGGGTTTTCAGTTGGAGCAATGATGTGGTACAAGAGGCTGCTGGCTGTGTACAGACCACAGCACCTGTCTCCTGGGAGACAGAGAGAGAGAGACACAGGCCCTTAGGGGGCCCTCTGGGCTGGTAACTGATGCCAGCTTCTACCCCCTGCCCTGCAGACTCTCTGGCTCCTGAAAAGACCCCACAAGAATTACCTTCTTTGTTCAGAAAACTGCTGACCACATTTTCTACCTGTTCACAGGTAAAGACGAAGAGTGATTAAGAGATAAACTTCCAAGATATGCAAAGAGACTTGGAGACTTTGCCCAAAATGCTACTGGCAACAAGCCGGGGTCTGGGGGCAGAATCAGACCAAGAACCAGGCGCCATTCACATTGCTGGAACGTGCCGGGGGAGATGACACATTGGCAAATTTTCATCAGCCAATAATCTGAACTGGGGCCACGTGGCACGCTGCTCTTCATGGCGACGCAAAGCAGGGCTCTGACCTCCTCTGGCCCTGCCACAGATTCAACAAGGGGGCCCAGTGGCAGGGACACCTGGGGACACTCCCGGCCTGCTCCCCAGCCTCTGGAAGCAGGTGTGCCTTCCTCTCTCTGAGCTGAATGGACCCCCTGTGGACACTGAATGACAGAAGAACTGACGGGTTTTTCCTTCAACTTGCATAAGGCGGCCCCAATACAAAGGAGTCTGGCTAAACGCTAACACAAGGAAAGGCTGTGATTTTTGACCTTTTAATTTAGTTAAACAGCCACTCCCGCTCACTCAAGCCCTCTCTGCAGCCTTCCCTTTTTTTGTAAAAGTCATGAACTGCCTCCGGGTTGAAGGGAACACGACATGGGTGACTCCTCAGGGATGCCTGGGCTCCAGCAAAGTTTCCTTCAGCAGGGAGGGGGGCAGAGGGGGGAGAAACCCAGCACCCTTGGCGACTCCCCTGCTTCACACAAGGCCCAGCTGGTCCAAACTGGTTCCACCGGCAAATCTGCACACAAGCGCTAGATGTCACCACCCCTCCAGAGACGTCCCTGAAACGTGCGGGTGAAGCAGCCACCTGCCAGGGCAGGAGATATTAAAGGTATAAATCTTCACGGGTTTGATCCCAGGGTCAGGAAGATCCCCTGGAGGAGGAAATGGCAACCCACTCCGGTATTCTCACCTGGAGAATCTCTTGGACAGAGGAGCCTGGTGGGCTACAGTCCGTAGGGTTGCAAAGAGTCGGACACGACTAAAGCAACTTAACATACACACACACACCTCAGCCAGAGGGTTGTGGGCCACTGAGAATACACAGGCATGGGCAGGTGTTCCCAGAAAACCTTATTCACAAAAACAGGCAGAGCCCTGTGAGCTCACGGGTGGGATCTCAACCCTCTGGCTGGGCTGGGATACGGAGGGCTGTGTACCTGGGTGTGAACCTGGATCCGGATTCAGGGGAAGGAGACAGCAAGGACCAGCATGGAAGGCTTGTTCAGATCTAGGCTCACACCCAGGCACACGACCCCTCACACCCCAGCTCGGCCGGGCCCCTTCTGTGGTCTCTGCTCTAGACTAAAACCCACCTGGAGGCCAGACTTAGCACTTTGTTGTATTTTTCCTTTTAAGGCCCAGCCCAATACCACAGGTGAGTGGGGTCAGCTTTCCTGCTGATGGAGAAGAGGTTGCCCTGTGCACCCTTGGCGGGCCTGAATCCACAGTCCTCTCCCCACAGCTCCATCCCATGGCCAGCCCCTTGCCCTGCTCCGCCCTTCTCACCACTGACTCCAGGAGCCTGGCCCTCCCTTTGGCCCTGCATGCCTCAGGGACTCAGGAACCACTGTCCTGAAAAGACCGAGGCCCCCAAAGGCTGTTCGTTGAATTTTTTTGTTTCTGTGTCGGTGTGCCTGCTTGGCATTTGGAAAATCCTCCATACCGACTAGGGGCCTGGGGCAGAGGCCACCCCCAGCAGGTACTCACTAAGTGAGAGGGGGGGTGAACAGATGAGTGAATGAGTGGATGCAGAGAGACGGAAGGCTGACCCATCGGTACTAGCTCAGTCGCTCAGTCGTGTCCTACTCTCTGCAACCCCATGGACTGCAGCACGCCAGGCCTCCCTGCCCGTCACCAACTCCCGGAGCTTGCTCAAACTCGTGTCCATTGCTTCAGTGATGCCATCCAACCCTCTCAGCCTCTGTCGTCCCCTTCTCCTCCCACCTTCAATCTATCTCAGCATCAGGGTCTTTGCAAATTCGTCAGTTCTTCGCATCAGGTGGCCAAAGTACTGGAGTTTGAGTTTCAGCATCAGTCCTTTCAATGAATGTTCAGGACTGATTTCCTTTAGGATGGACTGGTTGGATCTCTTTGCAGTCCAAGGGACTGTGCATAATCGAGTCCAAATTTCAAACCAAGCTTCAAACCAAATTGGGTGTCTTTCCAGCATGTTGGGCTGCCTCCCAAGCAAACTGACACAAAGTACAGGTTGGGTTTCCCTATTTTAGGTGGGAAATGGGGGGTTTCACCCCCAGACAGGATGTGAAGGAGGCTGATTGCCCACAGATGCTCCAAAGTCCTTCCCCTCTGAAGGCTGTGACCCGTTAGCCTCTTTAAGCAGCACAGTGAGAGGGGCCTCCCTCCTCGCAAACCTTTCCAACAGCACCCATGCCCCCTCCAACCCAAGCCAGGAGGGTAAACTGAGTCCGGGCAGAAAAGGAATAGCTTTAGTAGCAGGGCAACCAGCCAGAGTGAGACGCTGGTTTGTCTAGGGGGCCGGGTGGCAGAGCGTGGAGGCAGGTGCTTCTTCTGGACTCCCCCTCCACCAACAAAATCTCTCACATACCCAACCCTTTGGCGCCAGACTCAGCCCTGGAATCTCTCAGCTGAGCTGAAGCCTGGTTGAGTTCTGGATTCAATGTGCGCACCCGCCGGCCCACGGAGGACCTTGTGCCCCCGGCACGCCTGAGGCTCCGAGAGGGCATGAGAATTCCCAGGTGGCTGGTTCCCATGTGCCCCACACCGGGGTCAGGTGCTCTGGCTTCCCCATGAGGAGACTAAGGAAGGGGCGCCCTGTCCCATCACTTACATCCCACGGTCGGCAGGACGCTCTTGAAGTCGTTCTTCACATACCGGAGAGCCAAGCTGGACTTGCCCACAGAGCCACTGCCCAGGAGAACCAGCTTGAAGATGCAGGGCTGGCCCGGGGCGGCTCCGGGGGGAGGGGCCCCATTCACCTGCGCCATGCCCTGCAGAGAGACAGCGGTGCAAGCAGGTTGAATGACGCCAAATGATCTCAGCGAGCGTATCCCTGGGACACTGACCAAACACGGACAGCCCTAAACGGAATGGAGTTCGAAGTCAGAGGTACCTGGCTTGCCAGTCCTGGGCCACTACGCACCTCATGGTGCCATCTGGAAATCGGGGTGAATGATAGCTATGACATGGGCCTGTTGTGATGTGCTTGGAAAGCATGTCCCCAGAGCCTGCAGGGCCGATGCAGACGAACCTCTTCAAAGCCTGCAGGCCAGCCACTGAATGCTCGTCGTCCAGCCGGCTCACCTCCTCCTCCTATCACCTCTAACTTTTGAACAATCTGTAGCTATTCCGAAAACGTCCTGAAAAGCCCGAGAAGCACAGCACTCTCTCAGTTGTGGTACCCGGATTAAAACTGGCTGGTAAATAGGTTCCAGAAAACCCTGTCTCTTATACACATCTTGGGCTGCCTCCCAAGCAAACTGACACAAAGTACAGGTTGGGTTTCCCTATTTTAGGTGGGAAATGGGGGGTTTCACCCCCAGACAGGATGTGAAGGAGGCTGATTGCCCACAGATGCTCCAAAGTCCTTCCCCTCTGAAGGCTGTGACCCGTTAGCCTCTTTAAGCAGCACAGTGAGAGGGGCCTCCCTCCTCGCAAACCTTTCCAACAGCACCCATGCCCCCTCCAACCCAAGCCAGGAGGGTAAACTGAGTCCGGGCAGAAAAGGAATAGCTTTAGTAGCAGGGCAACCAGCCAGAGTGAGACGCTGGTTTGTCTAGGGGGCCGGGTGGCAGAGCGTGGAGGCAGGTGCTTCTTCTGGACTCCCCCTCCACCAACAAAATCTCTCACATACCCAACCCTTTGGCGCCAGACTCAGCCCTGGAATCTCTCAGCTGAGCTGAAGCCTGGTTGAGTTCTGGATTCAATGTGCGCACCCGCCGGCCCACGGAGGACCTTGTGCCCCCGGCACGCCTGAGGCTCCAGGAGGGCATGAGAATTCCCAGGTGGCTGGTTCCCATGTGCCCACACATGGGAACAGGTGCTCTGGCTTCCCCATGAGGAGACTAAGGAAGGGGCGCCCTGTCCCATCACTTACATCCCACGGTCGGCAGGACGCTCTTGAAGTCGTTCTTCACATACCGGAGAGCCAAGCTGGACTTGCCCACAGAGCCACTGCCCAGGAGAACCAGCTTGAAGATGCAGGGCTGGCCCGGGGCGGCTCCGGGGGGAGGGGCCCCATTCACCTGCGCCATGCCCTGCAGAGAGACAGCGGTGCAAGCAGGTTGAATGACGCCAAATGATCTCAGCGAGCGTATCCCTGGGACACTGACCAAACACGGACAGCCCTAAACGGAATGGAGTTCGAAGTCAGAGGTACCTGGCTTGCCAGTCCTGGGCCACTACGCACCTCATGGTGCCATCTGGAAATCGGGGTGAATGATAGCTATGACATGGGCCTGTTGTGATGTGCTTGGAAAGCATGTCCCCAGAGCCTGCAGGGCCGATGCAGACGAACCTCTTCAAAGCCTGCAGGCCAGCCACTGAATGCTCGTCGTCCAGCCGGCTCACCTCCTCCTCCTATCACCTCTAACTTTTGAACAATCTGTAGCTATTCCGAAAACGTCCTGAAAAGCCCGAGAAGCACAGCACTCTCTCAGTTGTGGTACCCGGATTAAAACTGGCTGGTAAATAGGTTCCAGAAAACCTATTTACGAAAATGGTTAGTGTCTCAAGGCTCTCAAAACATTTTAGTATTTCCCACTGTCTTAAAACATACAGTCATAACAAGCACTCTCTTCCAACAACACAAGAGATGACTCTACACATGGACATCACCAGATGGTCAACACTGAAATCAGATGGATTATATTCTTTGCAGCCAAAGATGGAGAAGCTCTATACAGTCAGCAAAAACAAGACCAGGAGCTGACTGTGGCTCAGNGAACTGACTCTCTGGAAAAGACTCTGATACTGGAAAAGATTGAAGGCAGGAGGAGAAGGGGACGACATAGGAAGAGACGGTTGGATGGCATCGCCAACTTGATGGACATGAGTTTGAGAAAACTCCGGGAGCTGGTGACGGACAGGGAGGCCTGGCGTGCTGCAGTCCCTGAGGTTGCAAAGAGTCGCCACGACTGAGCAACTGGACTGAGCTGAGCACTGAAAGTAGAGAGGAGAGCCGCAACCCGGGAAGACATAAAGGTGAGAACACTATCCCAACACGAACCCACACCGAGGTGAGACGCTGAGAATACAGCTTAGGCTGGGGACTCGATGTTTGCGGCGGAAGGCGGCTTGGTTTTCCCCAAGGAACCTCAGAAAAAATTCATGCTTGGGGACATTTGTAGCTTTGAGCAGCAGAAGGGCGTGGGACAGCTCTGGGGGTCCCAGAAGACCTCGTAGGCCTAAAAGATACAGAGAAATCAGCCAGACACACCCTCGCCCCTGACCAGACTGTGGTCAGTGAGATAGCTCTCTAAGTGAAGAGGGATCTGCCTGGGAGCCATGGCAAGAGCTTGTGGCCACACAGAGATATGGAACAGTCCCCTTTCAGTCCCTGGCATGAACAGAGGAATGCAAGGAACAGAGGTTTGAAAAGGAAACAGAGTTACCCCAGGATAAGGCCTTCGGGGTTGGTTTTTACTCATCCAAGTTATTGGAATTTCCTGATGCTAGCATATCCTGGGTAGGTGGCCATATCCTGGAGAAGACTCCTAAGAGTCCCATGGACAGCTGGTGTATTGAATTAGTCAATCCTAAAGGAAATCAATCCTGAATATTCATTGGAAGAACTGACACTGAAGCTGAAGCTCCAATACTTTGGCCACCTAATGTGAAGAGCGAACTCACTGGAAAGACCGTGATGCTAGGAAAGATTGAAGGTGGGAGGAGAAGGGGACGACAGAGGATGAGATGGTTGGATGGCATCACCGACTCAGTCGACATGAGTTTCAGCACTCTGGGAAACAGTGAAGGACAGGGAAGCCTGGTGTTCTGCAGCCCATGGGGTCGCAAAGAGTCTGACACAACTTAGCAATTGAACAACAACCCAAAGGGAGTTTGAAGGAGAATGGATATGTGTATGTGTATGGCTGAGTCCCTTTGCTGTCCACTTGAAACTATCACAACATTGTTAATTGGCTATCAGTTCAGTTCAGTTGTGTCCAGCTCTTTGCAACTCCATGGATTGCAGCACGCCAGGCTTCCCTGTCCTTCACCAACTCCCAGAGCTTGCTCAAACTCATGTCCATAGAGTTGGTGATGTCATCCAACCATCTCATCCTCTGTCGTACCCTTCTCCTCCCACCTTCAACCTTTCCCATCATCAGGGTCTTTTCCAATGAGTCAGTTCTTCGCGTCAGGTGGCCAAAATATTGGAGTTTCAGCTTCAGCATCAGTTTTTCCAAAGAACATTCATGACTGATTTCCTTTAGGATTGACTGGATTGATTTCCCTGCAGTCCAGGGGACTCTCAAGAGTCTTCTCCAACACCACGGTTCAAAAGCATCAGTTCTTCGGCACTCAGCTTTCTTTATGGTCCAACTCTCACATCCATACACGACTACTGGAAAAACCTTAACTTTGACTCGATGGACCTTTGTCAGCAAAGTAATGTCTCTGCTTTTTAATATGCTGTCTAGGTTAGTCCTAGCTTTTCTTCCAAGGACCAAGCATTTTTTAATTTCATGGCTGCAGTCACCATCTGCAGTGATTTTGGAGTCCCCAAAATAAAGTCTCTCACTGTTTCCACTGCTTCCCCATCTGTTTGCCATGAAGTGATGGGACTGGATGCCTTGATCTTAGTATTTTGAATGTTGTGCTTTAAGCCAGCTTTTCCACTCTTTCTTTCACTTTCATCAAGAGGCTCTTTAGTTTCTCTTCATTTTCTGCCATAAGGGTGATATCATCTGCGTATCTGAGATTATTGATATTTCTCCCAGCAATCTTGATTCCAGCTTGTGCTTCATCCAGCCTGGCATTTCACATGATATACTCTGCATATAAGTTAAATAAGCAAAATAACCACCCCAATACAAAATAAAAAGTAAAAAAAAAAAAAAAAAAAAAAAAACCCAAGAGGAGCAGTCCAAGAACCAGAAGATCCCATGGGCCGGTCTCTGCTCTTGGCACAGGTGAGCTATTGGCTTGGCAGTCCCAGTAAACAGCATCACCCTCACCTCCATCCTAGGCAAAGAAACCACCCCTTGGAGTAGCCAAAAATGGACTCAACTGGATTCTCCATTGCAGATCTAAAAGCTACTTATGTTTCCCAGGGTTTAGAACACAGTCTACAAGTAGGTATCGCACGTCCATGCTCCATGGCACCAGACCCCCACCCCCTCCTCCCGACGCCCTCCTTTCCTGCACACACCCCATCCTGGGGGGGGAGGGTGCGCTTTGCTGGTTCCTGTGACTAACTCAGGAGTCCCACCATGCACTGGCATTTGCACTTCTCTCCCAGTTCCTGGGGAGTGCCCTGCTGGGAGGGCTGGCCTCCCACATTCCAACTCAGGCCTTCCCAGAGGGCACTCGGCTGTGCTGAACCCAGGGCCAACCCAGCCCCGGCGGCCTCAGGTGGTGGTGGTGGAGTCTTCTGGGGGGCCTGCCATCCTCCCCATCCCCTGGCTGCAGCCCCTTCCTCTGGCTAGGTTGGCCAGGACAGGATGCCTAGATCAATTGCAGCTAACCAATCGAAGCCCGCCCAGTTGTCTGAGCCCCCGGCAGCACCGCCTATAAACCCGGACAGCAGGTGCCTGGCTTCTCCCGCCCACTCAGAGCCAGAGGACACACGTGTCCATCCAGCTGCCTCCTCTGCCACGTAGCCTTCCCGCCGGGGCCAGACCCCCGAGCAGCCTCAGCATCCAGGGGCATCTGTCACCGCAGCCATCCAGAAAGGACCGCCAAGAAAGGAGAGCCACAGCCAGCGTCAGAGGTGGGAAGTGACGAGATCCAAAGTGCGTTTCAGGGAAACACGCTCTCTGAGACAAAACTTGGACCAGGCTGGGTAATTCATTCACTCGAGTTCTTGGGAGACAGGAGATCCTGGTGAGTTCAGGGCCGGTTGTCAGGGAGGTTTGGATTTGAAACTCAGCTCCGGCTCTGACAAACCAGAGAACCTTCCACAGCGGGCCAGCCTTCTCCGAACACCAGTATCTCCTGGATGGTGGCGTGAACCCCCACCCCTGGCTGGGTGGCATGGTGAATGCACCATGCCTGACATGCAGTAAAAGCTCGTGGGTGGCGCTGGGGGTGTGGGTGTGAGCTGTGGCTGATGCAGGGTGTCCTGTGGCTCCGTGCAAAGCAAGTGCTGTTTCTGCGGCCGTCAGTGGTGAGTGACAGGAGGCCCCTCTACCTCCAAACCTCCCAGAATTTTCGAGGCCCTTCTCACTGCTTTTAAGGAGCAGGTTCAGCCCAGAGAACCACGTGCTGTGAGAAGCGATCCTGCCAGTCCTCCAGAAGTCGTCCATCTGGGGTCAGTGGAGTAGAGAGAGAGACTCCCTTCTCTGCAGTGAGACACCACCACGCCCCCTTCCTGCTGCCTCTGGCCATGGGGTGACATCCCCCAGGGGAGGCCCATCTCATCCACCCAGAGGGAAGCTCTGCGGTGCTCTGGGGCTGGCTCTCCTCGGCCTGGAGTAATCACAGACGTGTGTCTGCACACGACCCGGCCCGGGAGCCACAGCCCTGCTGCAGACCCTCAGTAACCCCCGCCCTGGCGTTCTCACCAGCCCAGGGCCAGACTGAAGAGGTTTTCCCCCGATGGCATGAAAGACAGAAAGGCACGAGCTACGAGACCAAGAACCTACAGTGAGGACCCAGGTGTGGCGGAAGGGATGGGCACCACACTCCCAAGTGACAAGGGAGAGGCTGCGCCAGGTGGATGCCGCCTAAGGGGAGGGACCCCGCACCTCGTCCTGGCCCAGGGGAGCCAGGGGGAAGAGGCTGGGAACTGGCGCCCCGGCCCGCACCCCTCCTCGCACCCTCCAGGCAGGGCTGTTAAAACCCCTTCTGGTCTCCAGATGCACGCCTGCAAGCCATTTCCCTTCTGTTATTTCAAGCTCTGGGGCCTTGATCTTTTGCCACTTTGGAAGAAGTGGAGAAACAAAGAGGTCTGGGGCCGTTGCTTAACAGCAGAGGCTGGCGTCCCCACTCCGGGCCGGCATCCATCCGATCCCCTTGCCGAAGCATCCCTTTGATGGGGTCAGGCTGGGATCTGCAGGGCGGGTGCTCCCCTATCCTCCCAGAGCAGCACTCAGCAGCGCCCTCGCCTGTCGGCTGAGGCCAAGCGGAGGGAACTGGCCGGCCTCTGAGGCTGCCCTTCTGGCAATGGCCATCAGAAAGCAAGAGGTAAATAAGGGTGAGGCTCCCGCAGTCAGTGACGTGTGTGTGCCCTGAGTGCCTGAGGCTGCCAGACCCTGGATCCTGCTTCACCCACTTGAAAAGGTGCAAAATGCCCTAGAGGGCCGTGCTGGGCCCTGAGGCTGCTGCAATGTGTGGAAGAGCTGAACTCGGAATCCATTGCAGGCTGCATTTCACTTCCAGGCAGGCAGGGCCTCTTGCCTGTTGGTCGCCCTGGGCCCTGGCTCTGAACTCAAGGTTGGGCTCAGTGGGGGACGTGGCAGACACTTGCAGAGCAGTGGAAATTCCAACTCTGTCACTGGGAGGGGTGGGATCCTGGATATCCCTTTCATTCATATATTCATTCACTTCCTCGTTTATTCACCCAGCAAGCACACTGTGAGCTGGCCTGTGCCCCGTGATTAGGTAACAAGGACGATGATGCTCTGATGGACTGTGGGAGCATCTCACTCCAGCAGAGGAGCCGGTGGGATTCCTTCAGGCTGAGCCCAAAGCCGGCCGAGCCTGAAGCATGGAGAGGAGACCCGCAGAGGCAGAGGACGGAGCCTTGGTCCCTAGAAACACACGTGAGTGGGACTCCCTGGGGACCTCCAGGGACTCAGTCCTGTGGGTTGGAACCAAAACACCAAAACTGCCAATGGGCAGAAGTGACAATGGGATGATGGGCAGTGAAGGAGGAAATGGGGCTGCAGGTGGGCGGCTCTGCAGAGGCCGCCCACCCTGGAACAGCAGCGAGAGAGGCCCCCGAGAGATGGCAGGAGGAGACAGTGCTGAGAGCTGCTGGGGAGAATAAATGGGACTCAGGACTAGCCGGGGACAAGTGACAGTCACAGCACCAGCTCCCTCAAGAGCAAGCTGTGGAGCAGGGGTGGGAGAGGGACTCCGCTTGGCCGTGTTCAGGGTGATGTGACTGAAAAGGGGGACAGGATGCTGGGTTGGAGCAAGCAGCATCGGGAGCTGAGGAGGGAGGTCTGGGCTAGAGCCGGGAGGGACCTGAAGCCGTGTGAACCAGAAGCGGAGGCTGAGGTCGGAGAGAATTCAGGGAAGCCTCCCCATCCAAGGGCTGGGCTCAGAAATGGAAGGTGGGCAGGATGCCAGGAGGGGGTCTGGGGGACAGCCTGCTGGAGGAAACTGTCCCCTCTATGGGCCCTGCTGGAGGAGGGGCCGGTCCTAAGGCCTGTGGGCACAGGCTCCACCCTCATTGCNCCCAGCTACTTCAGTCTTTCTGGAACTATTAGTAACTGCCCTCTGCTCTTCCCCAGTAACACACTGGACACCGTCCAACCTGGGGGCTCAACTTCTGGTGCCACATCTTTTTGCCTTTTCATATTATTTATGGGGTTCTTGCAGCAAGAATGCTGTGGTGGTTTGCCATTCCCTCCTCCAGTGGACCATGTTTTGTCAGAACTCGTCACTATGACCCATCCATCTTGGATGCCCCCGCGTGGCACGGCTCACAGCTTCATTGAGTTATGCCAGCCTCTTTGCCACGACAAGGGTGTGATCCATTAAGGGGAATTGATTGTTATGATAACAATAAATATAAATGCGACAAATTCAGTGTTCCCATTTCCATTTGCTGTGTAGTAAATCATACCAAAACTTGGGAGAGTGAAGCCATTTTGATTTGTTCACAATTCTGCAGGTCAGGAATCAGCACAGACACAATGAATAAAGCACACCCTTGCTGTACAGCATCCACAGCCTTGCCACTCTGCCTCCGATAGCAGGAGAGGTCAGGGCTGGCTCAACCAGAGTGTCTCCTGGGGCTGGAACCATCAAAATGACTTCTTCTGTCACCTGCTTGGAACCTGGGGTGGGATGGCTGGAGCAGCTGAGTACTTGTTATGGACTCAATGTCTGTGTCCCCCCAGAATTCATATATTGAAGCCCTAGCCCCCTGTGTGGCTGTATTTGGAGATGGGACATCTAAGGAAGTAGCTAAAGTTAACTAAGGTCATAAAGGTGATGCCCTGACTGGATAGAATTCATTTCCTTCTCTGCCATGTGAGGACACAGTGAGAAAGGGGGTCATCTACAAGCCAGAAAGAGAGCTCTCACCAGAAACTGACCTTGCTGACATCCCGATCCCAGATTTCCAGGCTCTAGAACTAGTTTCCCTAGGAGGAAAACAAATTTCTGTTGTTTGAGCTTCCCGGTGTTCTGCAGTGTTTTGTAACAGCAGCCTGAACAAACTAACATAGGGCTGGTCAGCACTTCCTCAGGTAGCTCCTCCACATGGCTAGCTGAGCATCCTCATAGTATGGCGGTCTCAGAGTAGCTGGATTTCTTACCTAGTGGCTATCTACCCTGACCCCCTCCCAAGCAAGCATTCCAAGATTCCAAAGCAAATGCTGCAAAGTTGCTTCCAACCTGGCCTTATGGCCTTAAGTCATGTAGCCTCATTTCTCCTGTATCTTATTGGCCAAAACAATCGAGCCTGTCCATACTGAGGGGAAGGGGAGCCAGAGATCTCACCTCTTGATAAGAGAGATCTCAAAAAATTTATGGGCATCTTTAATCCACCATACTAATCTTTTAAAGGAAAAAAGTCACTCCGAAATCAAGAAAGGCTGCAACTTCATACTGCATACAGAAAGAAAACACAGCGAAGGAAATAAACAACACTTAACCAATTGGTCAGTGAGGAAACCACAAGGGAAATTATAAATACTTTGATATGAATGGAAACAATGACACAGCCTATGGAAACCTTAGGCTGCAGCAAAAGCAGTGCCCGGAGGGAAATGCATAGCGGTAGACGCCTATGTTACGAAGAAAGATCTCTGGTGGTGAGCAGGAACCGGGTAGGAGATGGGAAAATGGGTGGAGAAGGTCGGAAAGTACAAACTCCCAGTTATAACAGGTCCTGGAGACGTAATGTACAGCTCGGAGCTAACAGCTAATTGCTGGGGTCCAGCCCCGGCGGATCCAGGGTAATTCGAAGGGGAGACGGAGTAGGCGTCCTAGGAAAGAACTTATTTAACTACAGATATACAGAGAGATTAGAAAAGGATCGTGTAGTGGGAAATATTAGTGGAGAAAAAGAGGCTGAATAACGTGGTGTNGCTAACAGCTAATTGCTGGGGTCCAGCCCCGGCGGATCCAGGGTAATTCGAAGGGGAGACGGAGTAGGCGTCCTAGGAAAGAACTTATTTAACTACAGATATACAGAGAGATTAGAAAAGGATCGTGTAGTGGGAAATATTAGTGGAGAAAAAGAGGCTGAATAACGTGGTGTACGTGGGATACCAATAAAATTCCAAGACAAGGAATTTGCACCATCTACGTTGGGCCACCGGCGCCACTTGAATATTGGAAGGTGCCCCTCCTTGGGCTCCTTCTCGCGTGGAACTTAAAAGCTGGGGCAAGTAAGTAGACGTGGCGAGCACCCACGCTCTAGATGGGAATTCAGCCAGAAAAACGGGGAGCAAGAAAGAAACAACACGGGGGAATCAGTCTTTCCAGAAACTGATCCGATTTCTTTATTTTCAGGCTTGCTTATATACCTTTTGTTACACATAGAGACAAATGGAAATTTTTAAAGTCACGTGGGGTTCAGCAGTCCTGACCTTTATCAAAATCAGGTGTTTCACATAAATGTATAAAAAAAGGTCTTAGGGGTTTTACATCATCTTCTGGCCATGAGGCCTGCTGACATTTTATGACCCTTTCTTTCTGATAACCAAACAACTTATTTTTTCCAAGGGTGTTTTTTCTTAAACCAGGCGCCACCCTCTGAAGGTACCAGATAATGTTGCATTCCTATGTTATGCCCAAGTCGTGAAATCTCCCAATGACCACCAGGGAGCCGGTATCCGATGCAAAAGCAAGAGAGTTTTTATTACCAAGCTCGAGCTGGGGCTCCCCCCAACACTGACGCAGCAGCTATAGGGAGGAGCCGCGAACTCTAGGTTTCATTGCTTATATACGGTATTCTTGCCTAAAAAATTCGAAAAACGGGAGTTTCCGGGTTGGGAGACGTCTAATTGGTTACCTTCTGTGGAAGGGCTAGGTGTTGGGTTCTAATTGGTTTTCATTTCTCGGGCTGGCCACGGGTTCTGATTGGTTCCCATTTCCTGGGCTTAATTCGAATTTCCTGGGCAGGTCATAAGTCCTGAACATAATGGCTCACAGGTGGTGGGGTGAGGTCAGGGGATTTCCAAAGACTCTTTCCTCAAAACTCTAAAATGGAGTCTTCTTTAACAAAATGGGGTGGCTTAGGTTCTTCACCTATAGGGTGAGGGTGTAGTGGGTTACAACTAAGAAAGGAATTTATTTAACCTAAGGTTAACATGATTAATCTTAAAGGTTAATACTTATTTCTCCTATATGCTAGTTATATTCATTATAAGGGCAGGGAATATGGAGATTTAGCAGCAAACATCAGCCCAACAAATTAAATCCCTTCACCAATGTTCCCCTTAAGATCTATTTAGTCTTGCTGCTGCTAAGTCGCTTCAGTAGTGTCCAACTCTGTGTGACTCCATAGACGGAAGCCCACCAGGCTCCCCTGTTCCTAGGATTCTCCAGGCAAGAACACTGGAGTGGGTTGCCATTTCCTTCTCCAATGTATGAAAGTGAAAAGTGAAAATGAATTCACTCAGTCGTGTCTGACTCTTAGTGACTCCATGGACTGCAGCCTACAAGGCTCCTCTGCCTTAAGATAGTGATAAAGTTACATTTTTACCTAGCAAGGACACAGTGATCTATAACAAAAGAGAAAATTCATTAACTCAAAAAGTCTAGTTTTGCTAACATCAAAAACTACTATTTTTCCTTTTCTATACTCCAAATACATTAATATATTCCCAGGTGCCTAAGGATATGGAGGACTGGCAGCAATCATTGACTCAACAATGAGAAAGTTTGGTTCAGTTCGGTTCAGTCACTCAGTCGTGTCCGACTCTTTGAGACCCCATGAATTGCAGCACGCCAGGCCTCCCTGTCCATCACCAACTCCCAGAGTTCACTCAGACTCACGTCCATCGAGTCAGTGATGCCATCCAGCCATCTCATCCTCTGTCGTCCCCTCCTCATCCTGCTCCCAATCCCTCCCAGCATCAGAGTTTTTTCCAATGAGTCAGCTCTTCGCAGGAGGTGGCCAAAGTACTGGAGCTTCAGCTTTAGCATCATTCCTTCCAAAGAAATCCCAGGGCTGATCTCCTTGAGAATGGACTGATTGGATCTCCTTGCAGTCCAAGGGACTCTCAAGAGTCTTCTCCAACGCCACAGTTCAAAAGCATCAATTCTTCGGTGTTCAGCCTTCTTCACAGTCCAACTCTCACTTCCATACATGACCACAGGAAAAACCATAGCATTGACTAGATGGACCTTAGTCGGCAAAGTAATATCTCTGCTTTTGAATGTGCTATCTAGGTTGGTCATAACTTTTCTTCCAAGGAGTAAGCGTCTTTTAATTTCATGGCTGCTTTTCACTTTCATGCATTGGAGAAGGAAATAGCAACCCACTCCAGTGTTCTTGCCTGGAGAATCCCAGAAACAGGGGAGCCTGATGGGCTGCCATCTATGGGGTCGCAGAGCCGCACATGACTGAAGTGACTTAGCAGCAGCAGCAGCAGCAGCAGTCACCATCTTCAGTGATTTTGGAGCCCCCCAAAATAAAGTCTGACACTGTTTCTACTGTTTCCCTGTCTATTTGCCATGAAGTGATGGGACTGGATGCCATGATCTTCATTTCCTGAATGTTGAGCTTTAAGCCAACTTTTNCAGTGATTTTGGAGCCCCCCAAAATAAAGTCTGACACTGTTTCTACTGTTTCCCTGTCTATTTGCCATGAAGTGATGGGACTGGATGCCATGATCTTCATTTCCTGAATGTTGAGCTTTAAGCCAACTTTTTCACTCTCCTCTTTCACTTTCATCAAGAGGCTCTTTCATTCCTCTTCACTTTCTGCCATAAGGGCGGTGTCATCTGCATATCTGAGGTTATTGATATTTCTCCCAGCAATCATGATTCCAGCCTGTGTTTCTTCCAGTCCAGTGTTTCTCATGATGTATTCTGCATATAAGTTAAATAAGCAGGGTGACAATATACAGCCTTGACGTACTCCTTTTCCGAAAAGCCCTATGCTAATTAAGATTTTCAAAATACTCCAAACTCTCTGTGCTGTTTGTGGTTGAGAGGTAGTAAAGAATCATGTGCATAGTGGCAGGAGTATGGATAATCCTGTCACACAAGCTGATCTGCAGAGAGGTTTGACCTGAGACACCCTTGTCACACCCAGGGCAGGGAATTAGCAGCAATTATTGGCACAACAAATGAAAAACCCTTCACCAATATAATTCCTAGCCAACCCACTATACTAATATTTTCTAACTTCCCAAAAGAATCTGCCTTTAGTAAGTCTAAAACATCTCATGCCCCTCACGGTTGGGAGGCTGTAAACAATCACATGTGGTCAGACGAACCTGTACAGGCAGGCTAGATAACCTTCAGAGGAGTTCATAAGTTGAAACAGTCTTGTCACGCCCAGGAATTTTTATTGACTTAGATCTGTAAGTTAACTCCTTCTCCGAGAGAACTGGTGGGGAACAGCCCCGCATAAAGTCAGAGGTGTAGGTGAGAGCATGAAACAGTAAAGTAGGTAGACTCTGGTTTGGGGGGTAGATGCTCGGGAACAGGGGGTTTCCTGAGGCTCGATCCCGCCTTTGCGTATGCCGAAGCCTCCTTCCTCATGACCTTTGCCATGGGCAGAGTTCCTCACGCTGGCTCCTGGCAGCTAATAGTACTGTATTGTACATTTGAAAGTTGCTAAGGGAGCAAATCATAAAAGTCCTCACCACAAAGGGGAAAAAAATGAAATTTTATGGTGATAAATGTTAATGAAACTTAATGTTATAATCATTTTACAACATAAGTATATATCAACTCATAGTGTTGTACACCCAAAACTAATACAGCATTACATGTCAGTTATACCTTAATTTAAAAAAAAGAAGAAAAACCACAAATCAATAACCTTCCACCTTAAGATACAAATTAGACCTAAAGCAAGCAAAAGCGAAGAAATAATGAGATTAGATAAAAGTTAGTGAAATGGAAAATAGAAAAACGTAGGGAAAAATCAGTGAAGTCAAAAGCTGGTTCTTTGAAAATATTAGCAATATTGACAAATGTTTAGATAGATTAACTTTTTAAAAATGAGAGAGAGGGAGAAAGAACGCTCAGATTGCTAGAATCAGAAATGAAAGAAGAATACACTACTGTGTATAACATAGCTACCTAATGAAAACCTACAGTACACCTCAGGGAGCTTAAGTCGGAAGGAAATCTTAAAAGGAGGAAACATACATAAACCTACGACTGATTCACTTTGCTGTACAGCAAAACGCTAACACAAGATCGTGAAGCAACTACATTCCAGTAAAAATTTATTTTTAAAAAATGAAAGAGGAGACATTACTGTTGACCTTGCAGAAATAAAATGCATATGAGAACAATTGTACGCCAGGAACTATGGTGTATATATTTACATATATAAATTATGTGCCAATCAATTGTATGACTTAGGTGAAGCAGACATATTCCTAGAAAGACACAAACTACCAAAACTGACTCAAATAGAAAGACAATCTGAATAGATCTTTAGCAAGTGAAGAAATCAAAGTGTAATCAAAGAACTGTCCACAAAGACAAGCCCAGGCTCAGATGGCTTCTACCAAACATTAAAAGAAGAATTAATACCAATTCTTCAAAAACTATTATTCCAAAAAATAGGAGAGAATATTTACTAACTCATTCTACAAGGCCATTGTTTTCCTGATACCAAAGTTGAAAGCTATCACAAGAACAGAAAACCACTGACCAATATCTCATATTAACACATACATAAAAGTCATCAATAAAATAAAATGGACTGTGAAGAAGGCTGAGTGCCGAAGAATTGATGCTTTTGAACTGTGGTGCTGGAGAAGACTCTTGAGAGTCCCTTGGACTGCAAAGAGATCCAACCAGTCCATTCTGAAGGAGATTGGCCCTGGGATTTCTTTGGAAGGAATGATGCTAAAGCTGAAGCTCCAGTACTTTGGCCACCCCATGCGAAGAGTTGACTCATTGGAAAAGACTCTGATGCTGGGAGGGATTGGGGGCAGGAGGAGAAGGGGACAACAGAGGATGAGATGGCTGGATGGCATCACTGACTCGATGGGCGTGAGTCTGAGTGAACTCCGGGAGTTGGTGATGGACAGGGAGGCCTGGCATGCTGCGATTCATGGGGTCGCCAAGAGTCGGACACAACTGAGCGACTGAACTGAACCAAACCAAATATAGAAATAAATAAAGGAACTATACACTATGACGAAATGGGATTTGTCCCAGGAATTCAAGGCTGGTTCAACATCTCAAAATTAATTACTGTAATACATCATACCAATAGTATAAAAAGCAAGAATCACATGGCATCACCACAGACACAGAAAAAGCATTTGACAAAATCCAACATCCTTTTGCAAAAAGAACACTCAGCAAATGAGGAACAGAGAGAGCTTCTCCAACCTTAGGCATCTACAAAAAGCCCACAGCTAAATTTATACTTGATGGTTAAAGACTGAATGCTTTTTCCCTAAAATCAAGAACAGCTGCTGTTACTTGTCTCCAATACTTTGTAGTGGAGGCTCCAGCCAGGGCCAACTGGATGGATTGAAGATGGCCACAAATTCTTTGACACGCCTTATATCACACTATCCTATATAGAGGTAGTTTTACTTCTTCCTCTCCAATCTGGATACTTTCTATCTATTTATGTCCTGGCTGGCTGTCAACCAGGGGCTAGTTTTTGCTCTTGGAGGCTACCCACATTTCTCACTATATTTCTTGTGTGACTCGACTATTACACTTTGGGTTTTCTAAATTCTCTTTGGAAAAGTGCAAGACTTGCCAGGAAAGAGGGGCCTCAGCCATGCTGCCTCCAGAGGTTCGGGTGGAAAGTGGGCAAGTCCCTCCTTGTCTGCTGCTGATTACGGGTGCTCCTGGGTGTGGCTGCATCCTCCCAGTCTCACGCCACCTTCTCTGCGAGTCTACGTCTCCCCTATTCTGTGTCTTCTAAGGACACTTGTCACTGGGTTGAGGCTACCCAGATAATCCAGGACGATTTCTTCTGAAGACTCTCAGCTGAGCTACACTCAGAAGAGACGCTTTTCCAGAGTTATGCTCTCCTGTTCCAGGCGTTAGGCTGGTACCTGCTAAGGCCCTCTGTGCAGAGCACAGCACGGTGTGCGCAGCAGTGGAGCTGGGGATAGGGTGAAGCCCCACAGACCACAGCTCACTCACGGCTACCCAAAGCAGCTGCCCTGACACCAGATAGAGGGTGGCCACCAACCCAGACAAGGAGACCTTCTCCAAGACAGTGCCGAGGATGGAGTCCAGCTGCCCCTCCCTCACTAGCCTGTGCCCAGCATTGCTGGAAAAGCGCAGAAGCTGACCCCAGAGCTGGTCAAGGTGTCCTCCAAGTCCAGAGGCGCCTAGGGGCCGTGGCCCACGGTGCTCTAGCGGGCCCATCGGTGCTGCCCTCACGGGGCCCGGGCAAGAGCCCACCCAAGCTGCCCCAGCTCCGGGTGGAGAGTGCCTACCCAGCCCCCACTAACATCCGTGCCACTGGAGGTCTTTCTCCAGATGAAGAGAGCCTGGACTCCAGCCACACCCCACCTGACCTACAGCATCTCCCTACCAGGGTCTCCTGTTCCTGAAACAAGAGCCACACTGAGCCAAACCTCACACCTGCCCCTGGAGCAGGGGTCCTGCTCGCTGTCTGGGAGGGCCGGTGATGAATGTCATTGAATGTCCCTGCTCGCTGCCAGGGCCCTTGAGGGCATTAGGACGAGTGTGGAGCTGACCCCTCCTGGGTCTCCTACCTCGGGGCAGGGTCAGTTTGCTCCCTTCAGGTGCTGCCACTTCCAAGGGTAGCTGGTAGCCTTCCCTCCCTCTGGGTCTGGCTGAGCCTCACGCTGCCCGGGAGGCCCTCGTACGGCTGCTGCCGAGTCAACACCAGAAAAGAAACAGCTCTGAGCTCCACCTCACTCTTCAAGGTGAGAAATGAGTCCTGAGAGTCTTGGGGTCCAGAGGCTCAGAGGTGAGACCTGTCTGGACGGGGCCCGTGGGGCTCAGGTGTTGGCGCGTCCCCAGAACGTGGAGTCACCTCTTGTCCCCGCCGTCATGTCTGGACGTTAACTCTACCTCTTTTCACGCACCAGCCCCAACAAGCCCTGGAGAGAATTTCTTAATGAACTATGAGTGCTAACACCCAGTGCAATAAATAAGACGCAATTACACTGTACACGGGGGAAAGAAAGAGGTACTTCAGGATCATAAAAAATGTAGTTTTCCCACAAAACCGTCAGTATTAGACATAAATACAGAACAGAAGTGCACCCGGGTTTGCCAAGGCTGCTCAGCTCGTTTGTGTAAGTGCACACAGCACAAAAGCACAGACTCCCCTTTAGAACCGATCTCTGTCGCGCATGTGGAAGCTATAGTTTTTGCAGGTTTTTTTTTAATACTCTACCAACGATATGGTATCCAAACAGTGAGAAGAGACGCTTATTTTTTTTTTTTAAGTATCTAGAGTTTCCACTGGAAAAAAGTTACGAAAACACTCAAAGAAGGCAGTGAAGTGGGGGCAGCTTTGGGGTCCTCTGAGCTGACCCTCACACGGAGTGGCCAGGGGTAGACAGTGGACACAGCCCTCTGCCCTACCCCCACTGGGGATCCTCTCTAATCCATCAGGTGGGCACTGCCACACCCCTACCCTCCCAGCAAGTGACACTCTGGGCAGCATAGTGCAGACACACTCAGCTCCATCAGCTACAATTAAGAAAGAAAGGAGTCCGCGGTCCGAGGCAGAGGGCAGGGGTCCAGCGCCCAGCTCTGCCCACTCGGCAGCTGGGGGACCTGAAGTCCAGCCTGGGCCCCCTTCTTCTTATGTAAACACTGGGGGCTGAGGCCCCGCCTTCCAGGGGGGCTGCATGAAGTGAAGGCAGAGCCTGGCCCCGTCCGGCAGTTGGTACGGGACGGATCGCCGCCATCGCTGTGTCCAGGGGACACTCGGCAGGGGATGCATGCCCATCAGAAGAGGCAGGGAAGAGCTCCCATCAGAGACGTCATGACAACAAAGGGCAGAGGTGCGTCACCCACACCCTCCGGAGGCCCAGCGTGGAGGGCAGAGAGTGTGTTTTGATGGCATAAATCCACAAAGGTGGAGAGAACCAGCAGAGACAACAACAGCAACAAGGGATGGACAAGCAGGAGCAGCGTGGCAGATCCAGGAGCCGAGTCTGCCGAGGCTCCTGGGAGCTGGGAGCTGAGTTGCCCAAGAGGCAAACCATCCACCCCATGGATGCCTGGAGGGTGCAGCTGCAGGTGTAGAGGGAGGGAGCCTTCTCCAAGAAGATGAAACTGAGAAACAGCGTTCGTACCAGTCGGAGAGACTCTGAGACTCTGCTAAGCAGTAAAATATGTTACAAAAAAAAAAAATCATTAACCCAAAAGAAAATGAGAGGAATTAAACTTACTGCTCTTCAAAGAAGGGAGAGCCTAAGTGATATTTGAAAGGATCACTATGATTGCTGAGTTGAGAAAAGACTGGAGGAACAAGGGCAGAAGCAGTGAGACCAGTTAGAGGACTGTGGCAAAAACCCAGACAAGCAATGATGGTTTGGCCCAGATGTTAAGAATATATATGGTGAGTTTACAATAGCCAAGACATGGAAGCAACCTAAATGTCCATTGACAGAGGGATGGATAAAGATGTAGTACTTATATACAGTGGAATACTCCTCAGCTATAAAAAGAATGAAATAATACCATCTGCAGCCACATGAATGGACATAGAGATTGCCACACTAAGCGAGGGTAAGTCAGACAGAGGAAGGCAAATATAGATGGTGCTCATCTGTGCAATCTATAAAAATCATAGACACAAACTCACGTATCAAGCAGAACAGACTCGCAACTTAGAAAACAAGCTCGCGACTTCCAAAGGGGAACGCTGTGGGGGAGGACGAGTTAGGAGGCTGAGACTGACGCACGCACGCGTCTGTGTGTGTAACACAGACCATCACAAGGATGTGCCGTGGGGAACGGGGGCCTCTACTCAGCGCTCCGTGACAGCCTAAACGGCGGGAGAGCCTGAGAAAGAACAGACCCATGCTGTGCCTAAGTGAGTCCCTTGGCTGCAGACCTGAACCAGCACAGCACTGCGAATCAACCATCCACCAACACAAAGTGGAATTAGAAACAATAAAGGCAGTGAGGATAAATGGGAAAAAACTCACTGCTCTTCATGGCTTGGCTGAGAATAGTGAACACGGGCTACTCATCTTAGTCCAATGATGCCAGCCACGCCAGAAAAGGGGAAGAAACAGAGGTGTGCACGTGTGCGTCTGGGTGTAAGTGTCATGTCCATGTGTGTATCTGTGTGTGCGTCTGTGTGTGTCTGCGTATGTATAAGTGTGTGGGTCTATGTGTGTGCGCATGTATGTGTCTGTGTGTGTCGTGTCCACGTGTGTATCTGTGTGTGTGTGTATGTGTCTGTGTGCGTCTGTGTATGTATAAGTGTGTGGATTTATGTGTGTGCTCATGTGTGTGTCTGAGTATGTATAAATGTGTGGGTCTATGTGTGTGCTCATGTGTGTGTCCGTGTGTAAGTGTCGTGTC
>SJYA01000391.1:0-93523 GCA_006410615.1 Neotragus moschatus
GGATGGTGGATTTTAGTTAGACATCCTACAATGCGCAGGACAGCCCCAATGACAAAGAATTATCTGGCCTAAAATGTTAGTGCCAAGGGTGGGAAACCTCAGCATCAGGTTTACAATCATACATCCTGCAGGAAATAGTCAACACTTCATTTTTGTTTACTTTTTGATATACTGTGAACAAAACATTGTCATCTGCCATATCAGTAAACAAAGGATATTGCAACTATCACACCATCGGCTTCTGCAGCTGACCCCAGCGCTGCACCCTGAAGGGATTCAGGATGGAGAAAAGCAGATACTGACCCTAGATAGTACACACCATAAGAATGATTTCAATGAGCCCAGACTCTGACATCTTCCCATAGGAAAGCACTAAATTCATTAACTTGAGATGTCTGTTTTTCTTTAATTAACAGTAATCTTTTGATGTTCCCACCTACAGGTTTTTTACCAAAAACTCTTCTATAATCTGGCCTCTGAGCCCTTGACCTCTTCAGAGCTATCCTTTGAAGCTACCAGAAAGGCTGCCTCCCAGGCTCAAGTCCTCAGCACGTCCACCAAGTAAAACATAATTTTCCATTCATCCCACCCGGGCAAACAGAGAGAATAGCATGGAGACAGAAATGCTGCTATACATAAAATAGATAGCCAGGGGGAATTTGCTCTGTGACTCAGAGAATTCAAACCAGGGCTCTGTGAGAACCTAGAGGGATGGGGTAGAGGGAGGTTCAAGAGGGAGGGCACATATGTATACCTGTGGCTGATTCATGTTGAGGTATGTCAGAAACCAACACAATACCATAAAGCGATTATCTTCCAATTAAAATAAATAAATTGAAAAAAACCATAATTCTCAACTTTTAGGTTGTGCTTTTTTTTTCCTTTTCAGTCAACAATATCATGACTGAGAACTTTTTCTCTCTCTCTTCTTCCTCCAACAGTGCCCAGCCTAGCTGGGTCTTCTCTGTTACGCAGAGAGACTCAGCTTTGCTCTTGTTTCTGCTAAACTGGCACACAGAAAACCAATTCATTGCTCAGCTAGACAAACAGCCTCCTGTTAATAGGATCCGGCTCTACAAAATTGTGTTTACTATTATTGCTGCTTAATCATTTCCTTGCGATCCCACATTCCTAACCGGAGTGGCTTATCAAAGGATTACTTTCCAATAAGTGTTTTCCCAAGAGGAATTCTGATAAACTGGATTTTTCTTAACTTTTTACTAGTTGTTTTAACTGATTGTTGTGAACTTGGAAGTGATATTTAACAGAAAATCTAGCTCATCATTGTGGAACTTTGTCATAAATTGTATGAAATTCTGATCTTACTAAAGTATAGGGATTTTAATACATAAAATATATTGTAAGAATTGAAACAACTCACATGACTGGATATCAGATTAAAGCTGACAAATGTGCTATTTTTTCCTGTTTCCCAAAACAATGCAGTGTTGTGAAGCTGGCCTAGTTTTTCTCGCTGCTCTTTGTCAATTTTTGACTAAATGAATGTTATGTTAAAGGAGATGTGGGGAGAAAGGAGAAACCGTGTGTGTGTGTGTGTGTGTGTGTGTGTGTGTGTGTGTGTGTTAGTTTGAGTTAAGGAAGTGAGACCAGTTACCTCTGGCCTCACAAGACTGAGAACATAAGGAAACCTCCTCCTGGATATATACTTTTTGCAATACTAAAACAAAATATTCACATGTTACAAGTCAGGTGAAGAGTCCAGAAAGTGACTTGATCTAAGTTCAGAGAACTGGCATGAGGGGCTACAGTTCCTATCTGACAGCTCATCCCACTTCTAACATTTTGGTTCAACCATCTCTCCTTTCTCTGCCATGGCTCTCACTCAAAGAACATATGATATTAAAATAAAGGTAAGGTTCTTCCTCCCCACCTATGAGAATAGAAATAAACATAATTCCTCGTGCTTGTGGTGTTCAACAGTGCTGAAATAGGGCATACTGCTCTTATGTTACGCAAGAACTGAAATTATCTCATTTACTTGTTCCAGGAAATAAATACTTGCTGTTGCAAGAGACAGCTATGAGTCAATTAAAAGAGCTTACTTATCTAGACTAATATCTTATTCATCAAGATTAACTTCTCCATTGCAATCGGGGAGAATGCTATCAAAAGATGTCAGTTGTTTCCCACTAGAGAACCTATTCTTTGTGCCTTACGGATAGAGAAGAGAAATACTTTCCTGTGTATGGTCTGGAAAAAGAGTGTTATATTACCAAATAAATAAAAAGGAAAACATGCCATATAAAAAAGTAACAGATAATCCTGGAAATAAACCATTTATGAGACTTTAGAATTTAGCAAAATGGGAGAGGGGAAACATGTCAGGGGAAAAAATGCATCACTAGCAAAGGAGAGGGCTTCCTTGATGGCTCAGACAGTAAAGAATCTGCCTACAATGCTGGAGACCCGGATTCGATTCCTGGGTTGCAAAGATCCCCTGAAGAAGGGAATGGCAACCCACTGAAGTATTCTTGCCTGGAGAGTCCCATGGACAGAGGAGCCTGGCAAGCTACAGTCCTTGGGGTTACAAAGAGCTGGACATGACTAAGCAACTCTCACACACACACACACACAGCAAAAGGACAAGGTGGCGACGGAGGATGATGTGGTTAGATAGCTTCTTCTTCTCAATGGACGTAATTTTGAGCAAACTCCCAGAGATGGCGAAGGACAGGAAAGGAAGGACAGCATGCTGCAGTCCATGGGGTTGCATAGAGTCGGATATGACTTATGCATATTGTCGGATACGACAATAAAGTACAATAACTCTTAGAGAAGAGAGATCTTTGATACCTGGAGGAGCCATAGAAGTAAAGGAAAAACCCAGTGTCTATATTTTGAGGGCTTGGATGGTGGAGATGTCTGCCCCATGACACAAATTATTTTTGTATAAACATAAACTAATCCTTAAGCCAAGTGATAGGCAGCTGGGGCATTATTTTTACTTTGAGCAAATTCATAGAGAGAAGTCAATTGAGGTGGTTTGAAAGTGATAGAAAACATCAGGTAGACTCTCCCTCTGAGAGCAAATACAACACTNATTATTTTTGTATAAACATAAAGTAATCCTTAAGCCAAGTGATAGGCGGCTGGGGCATTATTTTTACTTTGAGCAAATTCATAGAGAGAAGTCAATTGAGGTGGTTTGAAAGTGATAGAAAACATCAGGTAGACTCTCCATCTGAGAGCAAATACAACACTCTTTCTTAGAACGTTCCTTGAAGAAGTACTCCAGCAAAACGAAGGAACAAACAAAGAAAGCATAGAATTAAAACAAATAATAATGGTGCCCAACTAAGTGGTGGAGGGTAGCTTTAGAAGGAGAGCTGTGCCAATTAGTCATGATTGGAACAGAAGGATGGAATGAGGGCCAGCGAAGGAGGTGCTTGTGGGGGAAAGGAAGGGGAATCTTCAATGGAATATCTAGTCGGTGAAAAAATTTAGGGGGAAACTGTGATTGTGATTAAGGAAAACAGTGCAGGAGTTGGGGGAATGGGTGGAATGAATTGAGAGATTGGGATTGACATACATATGCTGCTGCTGCTAAGTCACTTCATAAAATAGGTAACTAAGGAGAACCTACTGCATAGCAGAGGGAACTCTGCTCAATGTTCTGCTAAATGGGAAGGATACCCCAAAAACGAGGGGATGGATATACGCATGCATGTGGCTGATTCACCTTGCTGTATAGCAGAAACTAACACAACATTGCAAAGTAACTATATTCTGATATACCAGTGAATCTATATATAGCTATAGATATATACCCGTATATCTATATATAGCTATAGGTGTATACCAGTATATCTATATAGAGCTAGAAGTATATACCAGTACATCTATATATAGATATAGGTATATACCAATATATTTATATATAGATATATGCCAGTATATCTATATATATGTGCATAAAATCTCTCTGGAAAAGCAAAAAGCATTGCTTGCAAGTAGAGGAACTGAGTGAGTTTGTGGCTGAAAGTAGAGATCAAATTTTCACTGCATATCCTTTTGTATTTAAAAATTTCAAATTTTAGAAATACACCACTTGCACATGATATAAAGTAAAATAAATATGTAAATTCAATAAAATTTCCCATGTTTAGATTTTAGTTTATATTTTTAACTAGGATCCCATAAAGAATGTTTTGCTAAAACATACATTTCTAGATACAAAAACAATGAAACAATGCAGCCAAAATTTTTTTCTTTTTTTCTTTTTTATTTTGAGATAATTTTAGGCTTACAGAAAAGTTACCTCCAAAATGACAGAATTTCCATATATCCTTCACCCAGCTTCCTCTTACATTAATATTTTGTACATAAATATAGTACCAACACTAGGAAATCAACATTGGTACAATGTCACTAACTAAACTAAATAGAACTTGCAGTCAAAGTACTGATGTTAACCTGGCTGCCCATACAACCATAAAAACATTTAGAAATTTCTTGCTGACTATAAAAAAAAAAGGTCTAGAAGTAAAAAATTAGCAAGTTTCTAAAATGCTCTTTTTTTTTTTTTTCATTGTAGCACCCATAGAAATGTTTTTGATGGTCTAAATGGAGGAAAGGATCAAGACGCTTTCTTGTTTCTCCACTTTGCTAACTGCCAGGTTCTGATTCCTGTTCTCTGCTCAGCAAGGCGCTTCCATAATTTAAACTTGGGTTAATTTTCCGCTGACCCCAAGCAGAGAGGGAATGTGGGCTTACATATCACCGTCCCTCCTCTGACCTTTGATTCTGTCATTTTCTGGTTTGCCCTCCGTCCAGCCAAACAGCTTTCTCAGGAGCCTCACAAAGATGCTTCTGCAACCCCCAAGACCCGAGCTGTTTCCCGGTTCCCACATACCCTTTCATGTCAGGCTTGCCTGGCCTTAGTCTCAAAAGTGTTGGTACTAGATGAATATGCTGCTCCAAGAAGAATTCATCTGCAATACGAGAGTCTTATAGGCAGCACGATATGCTGGGATGGTGCTGATGGGAGAGGGGCAGGGAGCTAAGGAAACCTGAAAATCTCTAGAACTGTCGCTAATAGGGTTAGTGACCTTGGTCAAGTCACTCAGCTGCTTTAGGTTTTCATATTTCTATAAAATAAGAGGATGAAGCTAGATGCATATTTCTGAATATTTGGGGCATGAGAGAGATCTTTGAACATCCGATTAAATAACTATAGAGATCCATATTCCTAGAAAAGTGTACGTGGTGCCGAAATTTTTTTGTGTAGCTGAAAGAGACAAAAACGTGAAATTATAGGAGATCACAGCCTTTCCTCTTTGTTTCAGGTCCTAGAGAAGATACTATATCTGTTCTACTTTCCTCAGGGCCTTTGTTATACTGCTCAGGGTACTGTGTAGAAAGGAGAATGGGCGGTAAGAAGAGAAGCTGGATTGATTTACCTAAGGTTAGGGCACTAATGTAGAAAGTGAGTAAGAATAGATCTAGGGTAGATAATGTGTACTTTATCAAAATTAAAAACCTTCATGCTTCCAAGGGCATCATCAAGAAAGTGAAAAACAACCCACAGGATGGGAGAAATATTTGCAAATTATGTATCCAGCAAGGGACTTATATCCAGGATTTATGAAGAACTCTTACCATTCAACAGTAAAATGACAAGTAATCCAATTTTAAAAGGGACAAGGACTTCACTGGTGGTCCAGTGGTTAAGAATTCACCGGCCAATGCAGGAGACACGGGTTTGATCCCTGGTCCAGGAAGATTCCCACATGCCATAGAGCAATTAAACCTGTGTGCCACAACTACTGAAGCCCGCTGTGTCTAGAGCCCGTGCTCCACAACAAGAGAAGCAGCCGCAGTGAGACGCCCACATGACACAACTGAAGAGGAGCCCCCGCTCTCCCTCAGCTAGAGCAAAGCCTGCACACAGCAGTGAAGACCCAGCACAGCCAAAATTAAGTAGAGACAAATTTAAAAGTGGGGGGCAAAGGACTTGAATACACATAGCACCAACGAAGATATACAAATTGCCAATAACATGGGCAGATGCTCAATATCACTAATCTCAATAGTCACTGAGGAAATGCAAGTCAAAACCACAATGAGATGCTACTTGGCACCCACTAGACTGGCTATTGGAGAAGGAAATGGCAACCCACTCCAGTACTCTTGCCTAGAAAATCCCACGGACGGAGGAGCTTGGTGCAGGCGACTGTCCATGGGGTCGCAAAGAGTCGGACACGACTGAGCGACTTCACTTCACTTTCAGACTGGCTCTAGGAGAAACAAAGATGGACACTACCAAGTCTTGGTGAGGATGTGAAAATATTGGAAGCCTCATACTTTTCTTGTAAAAGTGGAAAACAATTTGGAAATTCCTCAAGAAGTTAAACATAGAATTCTCATATGACCAGAAATTCTACTCTTAGGCTTATATCCAAGAGAACTGAAAACACATTTCACACACACAAAAAACCTTTGCATGAATGTTCATAGCAACATTATTCATAATAAGCAAAATGTGAGGAAAGAAACAAATGTCCATCATGTCATGAACAGATAAGCAGCAAGTGGTATATCTACACAATGGAATGTTATTCAGCCATACAAAGCAATGAGGTATTGATACATACTGTAACATCGCTGAACCTTGAAAACATTATGCTAAGTGAAAGAAGCCAGGCCAAAAAAAGGTCACATACTATACAGCTCTATTTGTGTAAAATGTCCAGAATGGGCAAATCCACAGGCAGCAGAGTAGTGGTTGCCAGGGGATGGAGGAAAGAGTAAGTGGAAGTGACGGCTAGTGGGTACCAGTTTCTTTACAGGGTGATGCAAATGTTCTGAAACCAGAGGTGATGATTCCAGAAACTTGTGAATACACTAAAACCCACTGACTTGTAAGATGATAGATCTGGGGGCGGATAGACAGAGAGAATGAAGAAGGGAGACAGTTTGGGTGGGAATTTGAGGCAGGAAGGAAGAAAGAGGAAAGTTCAAGGTACCTGCCTTATAGGAAAGATGGATGGGTAAAGAGGATTTTTGATATATATTGGGATATATCTCCACCTCCCAGAAACTTTAGAAATTACACTTTTTTTTTGAAGAATATTGAAACTGAATTTGTGGGTTTGGGGGATGGGTTATTGAATTTAAACTGGCTCTATCTAATCCATTTATTATGGTTCTATATAATCCACTTATTTTGTACACATTCATTCAGTCAACAAATGTTTATGAAGCGACCCCTGAGCGCCAGGTGCACTGGTGAAAAAGACAAGAGGAGATGCTGCCCTCCTGGAGCTTATAGGTTAGTGGCGTGTGTGTGTGTGTGTGTGTGTGTGTGTGTGTGTGTCTGTGTGTGTGTGTGAGTGTGTGTGTGTGAGTATAGAGCAGAAGCAGGAAGAGAAGCTCAAGCACAGACTTGGTGAAACAAGTAAAAATGTGATTAATTTCAAGCAGTGATAAGTGCTTACTTTTCTTATTTTTTTCACTAAGTGCTATGTTACTCTGAAGAATCTAAGTAATACTCCACTGAGTAATAGTCCACAGTGTGCAACCACCTATTCTACCTATCCAGCTTCCCAGGTGGTTCAATGGTAAAGAATCTGCCTGCCAGTGCAGGAGGAACAAGAGACGTGGGTTCGATCCCTGGGTTGGGAAGATCACCTGGAGCCACTCCAGTATTCTTGCCTGGAAAACCCCATGGACAGAGGAGCCTGGAGGGCTACAGTCCAGGGGGTCACAAGAGTCGAGTCCAAGGCTTGGACTTTACAGTCCAAGAGTCAGACATGACTGAGCGACTGAGCACAGTGATAAGTGCTTTTACTGAAAAGAAGGTAAATAAAATGAATAAAGAGTGACAGAATTCTACATTTTAGGGGTTCATGGAGCCCTTAAGCTCACAGGTTTGGAGAGCCCAGATTCAGATTCTCTGGACAACTTAATCTCTTTTTTTATTTTTAAAAAAATTTTGTAATACGCGGAAGAGTATTACATATGAGAGCACCTGTGCTGATCACTCCAAATTCAATACAATGTCAGTGATTTGGAACCTGCCAATGTGAAATTTGTGCTGATGGAAGAAGAGCTTAGCTGAGATTTAGTTTATATTACCAATAAAGAGTTTGTAAAATATTGATAATGATATTAAAGGGAAACCGCTTAGCTAACTTCCTCTGTTAACGCCAGCATTTCCTCACAGTCCACTGCGACCGAGGCATTGACAGGTAGGCCCACACCCGGTGGCTGCTAAAACCGGAAGGAATCTTGGAGATGACCTAATAATGACTTCAATTCCTTCAGTGTCCAGAGGAGGAAAGTGATATTCAGAGGCTCAAGTACTTTAGTGAAATTTCCAGTTTAGACTAGTCACAGAGCTGGGATCACAGTTCAGGTGCCCTAATTCTGAGTCCGGTCAGAAGCATTCGTTTAAAAACAATTGATATGCTAATGAAAGATTGTCTCTTTATACTAAATCAAGGACCTAAAGTTCCCTCTAAAACAATATATGGCTTCTTTGTTCTGCCCCTACTCATTAACAATAATGAAACAGTATTTTGTTTCATGATTTTTTTCATTTATTCAAGTTTTCTGTGAAACAAAACATGGCTTCTTAATTGTTTTATCAGTTAACAATAATGACTGATGGTTTTTTTTCATTAATTTGGCACCATTAGGAACAAGAATATCATTCAGTTGTAGCCCTTGACCTCGAAAAGCTAAACATCTAGAGGAGAAAATAAGACACGTTCACAAATAATTAGGATGTCAGCTAGATCTTGATGACTCTGTCTGATGCTACCAAGTGTCGGGAAATTCCAGAGGAGCAGTCTTGTCTGCTTGGGAGAAAGGAAATCACGAAAATATATTCTGACTTTGCAAAGCTTCAGAAAGAACTTCTGGATTTCATGGAAAGCGTTCAAGTCTCTGGGCAACACAAAGCACATAAAACTACAAGGGGAAATCAGCAATTTCCTTAAAAGTACCCAAATAAACTGTCTTTATTTAACCAAGGGACACACTTCTTTGAATTGATTGCTGAAACTTTTAGATTGCTTAACCAATACTCTGGGCAAATATAACTGTCTTCAAGATGACCTCAGTTGTGAATCCATTTAGAATAAGATAAACATAACTTAGAAAATTCAGTTCTTTCTAAATATTAGCCGTCATATTTTAAACTGGCCACCATAACCATTTAAGAACCTTTTCAAATGACAGTGTTAAATGTGCTTAATGAGACTCGATAGTTTGCAATGGAATAAATGTCTTTTTAAAAAACACCCTCAGGTTGGTTTGTGTATAATTTAGATATAGGAAAATTCACACTTTTTAGGTATATAGCACCAAGGGTTTCCACAAATGGGATGCTTTTCTTGTGATTCCTACAGTTACCAGTTAGCACAGTGAAGACCCCCAGAACTGAATGGAGAGAAACAAGCTAGGAATCAATAATAATATAAAGCAAACATCTCCACATGTGCTGTGTGCTCAGGCAGTGGGGTATGCCCTTTATATGCATAATCTCAGCTCCTTCTCCCATTTCTATGCAAAATGTTCTTTTACAAGTCTCTACAGATTAGAAAACCGAAGCTTGGAGAAGTTGAGTTTTTTGGCCAAAGTTACCTGTTCAGGAGGTGGCAGGCTACCAAGCAGGGAGAAATTCCTGCCTGTCACTGAGTCGTTTTGAGATTTGGGGAAATTCCTTTGGCCTTTAGGGCTTTTCTCATTTGCATAAGGAGAAGGTCCTACTAGTCTTCTGGTCCCCTGGATGTCATTGCTTCCTTATCACAGACAGCCCCACCATCTTAATCTCAAGCGGAAGGAAAACATCTGACCAGCAGTAGCCCCAGGGTTGACAGTCTCAGACAGCAACCTCAGAAGTTAAAGAAACAAGTAATAAAGCCACACACGCTTGGATGGAGCCCAGTCTGCACCCAGGCAAATCTTATGGTTTCCTTGTCATCAGCCGTTGGCACGGGGTGAGGACAGTGCCATCTAGTGGAGGTCAGGAGGTCAGAGAAACAAATGGTGAGGAAGTCCATTCCGCCTCAGCCCAGCAGAACAATGGGGCCCCTGTCTTCTGCCCTTTTTTTTCTCTGATCTGGTCACATCTTCACAGACCACGAATAAAGGGATTGGGGTTGGCCGAGCTACCCTCATTCTTTCAGTTTTCAGTTCTGTGGTTGCCAAACCATCCTTGGGCACATCACCCCAGTAGCTGCCTGCTCCCACGTCCCTCTCTCAGCTATGGAAGTTCGTCATTGCCCAGTTGCCTCTGAGGGAAGGGGGAACAGGAGACTGGAGAGCTGGAGGCAATGTGTGCCTCTGCCCTCGGCTTCAGTGGTGAGTCAGGAGACCTACTTTTGAATTCTGACTCTGCCACCCAGTGGGTGGCACTGCACTGGGGCACTCCAGTATCTATTATGTATTTTAATTGTTGTTTTTAAAAGGGGACCTGAAGTCAGGAAGTAAACTGTATTTCCTCTGTAACAGCTTGTTTCTCTTTGGGGTGTTGATGCTGAAGGGTCTGGGGAAGAGTATTGTTTCTTCTTGATCATTCTACACCTTGTGCTTCTCTGTGCCTCAAACTTTAGTGCAGCTTCTTGTTTCTGACCTTGCCAGGAGGCTTGAGGGATCTGAGTTCTCCCACCAGGGACTGAACCCAGGCGCCCTGCAGTGGATGCAGAGAGCCCTAACCACTGGACTGCCAAGACTTTCCCTAGAGCAAACTTTATCCATGTAAAACAACACAGCATCAAGCCATCTTGTTGTTGTTCAGTCACTAAGTCTTGTCCAGCTTGTGGCCACCCCATGGACTGCAGCACGCCAGGCTCCTCTCTCTTCCACTACTTCCCAGAGTTTGCTCCAACTCATGTCCATTGAGTCAGTGATGCCATTCAACCATCTCATCCTCTGTCACTCCCTTCTCCTTTTGCCTCCAATCTTTCCCAGCATTAGGGACTTTTCCAACGAGTCAGTTCTTCGCACGTAAAAGCCTTGGCGTACTTAGTTGCTCAGTCGTGTCTGACTCTTTGCGACCCCATGCACTGTAGCCCACCAGGCTCCTCTGTCCATGGAATCCTTCAGGCAAGAATATTGGAATGGGTGGCCATATCCTCCTCCAGGGAATCTTGCTGACCCAGGAATTGAACCCTCCTCTCTTGCAGATTCTTTACCAACCGAGCTACTGGGGAAGCCTTGAGTGAGTCCCAAAGCATGGCTTCCTGGCACATTTTGCTTGATGGCATTCAGAGTAAAGGATGCTATTTGCACAGTGCGTTGAGGATAAACAAAGCAGCCAGAGGGAATCCTCACTTCCCCAGGGGCTCCAATGTCCTAAAGACTCCTGCTACCCAGTCCCCTTGAAGCAAGCTCCAGGGATAAGAGGGTCCTTAGTTCATCACACCTACAATATCTGTGTCCCAAGGTCCACTTCTTTTTTTTATAGTTTCTTGAAAAATATTTATTTGTATGCACCAGGTCTTAGTTGCACCTTGTGGAACCTTGTTCCCTGACCAGGGATCAAACCTGGGCCTCCAGCATTGGGAGCACAGTCTTAGCCACTGGACCACCAGGGAAGTCCCCCAGTGTCCACTTCATGAAGAGCAGTTTTGAAATTTCATACCAATGGACAAATGTGATGAATGATCATGTTGATGTGAGTGAATCCTTTTGTCTTCCTTCAATAGTCGCCACAGGGGACGTTGCTGAAATTACATTATTTATAAAAATAGTACAAGGACATATTTGAACCAATGGTGAAAGTAGATTTGCTTTTGGTCACACAAAAGTGGGAGATTTGAGTTACACAGTTCCTGGTATTGGTTTGTTGATGCCAGAGCTTTGCACTGGAGTCTTTGGAAATTCCCTTGGCATTTCCTTTGTGGTTGCAAGATGGCCACAGAAAGCTGGAAAATGACATTAGCATCCTATTCCAAGCCAGTCTACAGAGTCTCTTCCCCAGTGCTCCAGCTCCTCATCAAGACGGACAAAACTTTCCAGAGGCCCTAAGCAGCTTCCCTTATATGTCATTAGCCAGAACTGGGACACCTGGGCAACCTCTGCTGAGAGTAAGACTGAGAAAGCAAATATCCAACCTGTTTACTAGGATGCCAGTCAGGATGAAGAGGTTTTGAAAAGTCAGTTAGTAATGTCTGGCTTGTCATGCAGAGCATTTCTGGTTGTAACTTAAAAGGAAAAGCCAGTCTTCATTTCCCAATATTATCCAAGCAAACTGGCTGCCTATTATTAAAATATATAAACAGAATAAATTTTTTAATAACAGAGCATCTGTATTTCTACAACATCTGCCAATCCTGTCAATATTTGGCAGCTTGGTCCATAATGATTTGCTCAGATTTCTTAAAATTGGAATTCCCACTTTCCCTCCTGAATGTTCCAGGGTTCTTTCCAATGCCTTCATATCATAAGGTCATGAGGTTCCTGAAAACCTGCTTCTAGCCCCTGCTTAATCTTGCTGTTGTTTTTCCTAATTGTTTCACACAGAGACTTCTGGTACATTTAGAGCTCAACATCTTATTGGGAATCAGTCTTCAAGAAATGAGATATTAATGTTCTTATTATTTTAAAGTATATATAAAAATATTGTAAAATAATATTAAAACTAATAAAATGTTTATTAGTTTATTAAAAACATAGTTCAATGTTACATATGTGGTTTCATAAATCAAATACAGTAAAAAGCAAGTCTCCTGCCCCACCTTCGTCAACCTCAATTCCTACTTCAAGTCAGTAATTTTCTACTCATTTACCACTGTTGGTGTGTTTATATCTATATCCTAAATGACATCCTTAAATTGGTATTTTTGTTTATTTTTTAATGTTAGAGTCCATCTGTTGACTCTTTCCTACAAAACAGGAGAGAATTTGACTTCTTCATTCAGGCCTGCTTGTGTGTGCTAAGTGGCTTCAGTCGTGTTCAGCTCTGTGACACTGTGGACCGTAGCCCGCCAGGCTCCTCCGACCATGGGATTCTCCTGGCAAGAATCCTGGAGTGGGTTGCCATGTTCTCCTCCAGGGATCTTCCCAACCCAGGGGTTGAGCCCTCATCTCCTGCATCTCCTGCATCTCCTGCATCTCCTGCATCTCCAGCATCGGCAGGCGGGTTCTTACCCTCATTCATTCCTGCACCTGTTTTTCTCTTCTTCCTATCATCACTATACGGTTATGTCACTTTCTTTTCTTTTAAAGCTTTTTGACTTTAGCATTCTGCTCTTGTTTTATTGTTGCAAAATTTCCTCTTATCTAATGATATAAATTATTGTAAGCCTCCTCTCCCTGGCTCCGTCTCTCATGTCCTTCATTTGTTATATTTGCTCCTTTCGAAGGCTTCTTTGAAACATCTGTTGATTTTTGGATTTCTGTTGCTGCTGCTAAAAAGCTGACCAGCAGCTCTGTGTAAACAGAATTTATTCCGTGATTAGCATCATTATATTGTGGCAGATGGGGACCCACAAGGACTGGAATCTGTAGGTCTTCTCTCTTGGGTTGGTTGACTTCCCCAAAGAGGAATTCTCCAGTCTCCTGTTGGGGGTGATAGAAAGCCAGCTTCCCAGGGTTACAGGAACCTGGTGTGGGAAGAGCGCTGCAGGAATTACCGCTCAGTATGAAGATCCTCGCTCCGTTTGCTTCAAAGGCGTCTCCCCGCCCCATCTCCTCCGCTGAGCTTGGTGCCCCAGAGCTGAGTTTCTCTAGAATTTCCAAGAGCAGAGCCTCTGGGCTCTACTCAGGTCAGCGATGCACAAGCTGCCGGAGCCAGGATGGGGAGGCTGAGCGTCTGCTTCTTCAAGAGACTGACTGCTTTCTGCTTCCGGTCTCCTCCACACCCGACTTTTTGTTTCTTTTTGTTTTGTTTTCGGCTGCACAACTCATCATTTTTGGATCTTAGTTCTCCCGACCAGGAATTGAACCTGGGCCCAAGCAGTGAAAGCACTGAGTCCTAAACACTGGGAATTCCGCACACCTGACTTTGGACAGGTGGTGCCTTCCATACCTTGGGCTTTCCAAGGTTCTGCAATGGGCATCAGGTGGTTTCCTACTGGGCATTCCCCCTCAACTCTTTCTGCCATCAAATTTCTGGTATTTTTGTTCTGCCTAGTCAGTTACCAGTTTCCCATCTGTTTTCCATTTTGCAAAATAGTGTTGACCTCACTTTCTCCTCTTACTCCTCCCCTGTTCTCTTTAACTTGNTGTTGGTGTGTTTATATCTATATCCTAAATGACATCCTTAAATTGGTATTTTTGTTTATTTTTTAATGTTAGAGTCCATCTGTTGACTCTTTCCTACAAAACAGGAGAGAATTTGACTTCTTCATTCAGGCCTGCTTGTGTGTGCTAAGTGGCTTCAGTCGTGTTCAGCTCTGTGACACTGTGGACCGTAGCCCGCCAGGCTCCTCCGACCATGGGATTCTCCTGGCAAGAATCCTGGAGTGGGTTGCCATGTTCTCCTCCAGGGATCTTCCCAACCCAGGGGTTGAGCCCTCATCTCCTGCATCTCCTGCATCTCCTGCATCTCCTGCATCGGCAGGCGGGTTCTTACCCTCATTCATTCCTGCACCTGTTTTTCTCTTCTTCCTATCATCACTATACGGTTATGTCACTTTCTTTTCTTTTAAAGCTTTTTGACTTTAGCATTCTGCTCTTGTTTTATTGTTGCAAAATTTCCTCTTATCTAATGATATAAATTATTGTAAGCCTCCTCTCCCTGGCTCCGTCTCTCATGTCCTTCATTTGTTATATTTGCTCCTTTCGAAGGCTTCTTTGAAACATCTGTTGATTTTTGGATTTCCGTTGCTGCTGCTAAAAAGCTGACCAGCAGCTCTGTGTAAATAGAATTTATTCCGTGATTAGCATCATTATATTGTGGCAGATGGGGACCCACAAGGACTGGAATCTGTAGGTCTTCTCTCTTGGGTCGGTTGACTTCCCCAAAGAGGAATTCTCCAGTCTCCTGTTGGGGGTGATAGAAAGCCAGCTTCCCAGGGTTACAGGAACCTGGTGTGGGAAGAGCGCTGCAGGAATTACCGCTCAGTATGAAGATCCTCGCTCCGTTTGCTTCAAAGGCGTCTCCCCGCCCCATCTCCTCCGCTGAGCTTGGTGCCCCAGAGCTGAGTTTCTCTAGAATTTCCAAGAGCAGAGCCTCTGGGCTCTACTCAGGTCAGCGATGCACAAGCTGCCGGAGCCAGGATGGGGAGGCTGAGCGTCTGCTTCTTCAAGAGACTGACTGCTTTCTGCTTCCGGTCTCCTCCACACCCGACTTTTTGTTTCTTTTTGTTTTGTTTTCGGCTGCACAACTCATCATTTTTGGATCTTAGTTCTCCCGACCAGGAATTGAACCTGGGCCCAAGCAGTGAAAGCACTGAGTCCTAAACACTGGGAATTCCGCACACCTGACTTTGGACAGGTGGTGCCTTCCATACCTTGGGCTTTCCAAGGTTCTGCAATGGGCATCAGGTGGTTTCCTACTGGGCATTCCCCCTCAACTCTTTCTGCCATCAAATTTCTGGTATTTTTGTTCTGCCTAGTCAGTTACCAGTTTCCCATCTGTTTTCCATTTTGCAAAATAGTGTTGACCTCACTTTCTCCTCTTACTCCTCCCCTGTTCTCTTTAACTTGACTTTTCACCACTTTTTTATTTTTTAAATTCTTGTTTCAGTATGGTTGGGGCTTCCCTGGTGGCTCAGAGGGTAAAGCATCTGCCTACAATGCGGGAGACCTGCGTTCGATCCTTTGGTTGGGAAGATCCCCTGGAAAAGGAAATGACAAGCCACTCCAGTACTCTTGCCTTGAAAATCCCATGGATGGAGAAGCCTCTTAGGCTACAGTTCATGGGGTCTCAAAGAGTTGGACACAACTGAGCGACTTCACTTTCTTTTTCTTTCAGTATGGTTTCATGAAAGAATCAAGGTTAACACAAGCATTCAATTTATTACATTTAACTGAAAATAATGTTTCATTTTCAGGTGTCCAATTTCAGCTGGGCATATGCCCACTTAACTATTTATGTATATATCTGAGTGTGTGTATGTAGGAGGGCTTCCCAGGTGGCATAGTGGGATAGAATCTGTCTGCAATAGAGGAGATGCAAGAGACATGGGTTCAATCTCAGGGCCAGGAAGATGCCCTGGAGGAGGAAATTGTAGCCCACTCCAGTATTCTTGCCTGGAGAATCCCATGGACAGAGGAGCCTGGCGGGCTATAGTCCATAGGGCCACAAAGAGCTGGACACGGCTGAGCAACTAAGCAGCAGCAGTGTGTAATTAGAGACAAGAAACCTATATGTCTATATCTTACATGAGAGGAAGACCATACCTTCCAGTTTCCCTTGTAGCCTGCTGTGCCAGTATTATGAAAGTGGAAGTGATGTGTGTACAGCTGAGTCTTGCCCTAAATGTACAGTTCAGCTGAGTTCAGTTCAGTTCAGTTGCTCAGTCGTGTCCAACTCTTTGCGACCCCATGAATTGCAGCACGCCAGGCCTCCCTGTCCATCACCAACTCCCGGAGTTCACTCAGACTCCTGCCCATCGAGTCAGTGATGCCATCCAGCCATCTCATCCTCTGTCGTCCCCTTCTCCTCCTGCCCCCAATCCCTCCCAGCATCAGGGTCTTTTCCAATGAGTCAACTCTTCGCATGAGGTGGCCAAAGTACTAGAGTTTCAGCTTTAGCATCATTCCTTCNCTTTGAGCAATTAGGCAAAATCTTTGTTATGAAAAGAAGAAAGTTTCAGTTGCTCAGTTATGTCCGACTCTTTGCAACCCTATGGACTGTAGCCCACAGGCTCCTCTGCCCATGAAATTCTCCAAGAAAGAATAGTGTCTATAATTTATATAGTTCCAGACTGTTCTAGAGTTTTCTCATGTAGAGTCTGATCCAGCTCTGCAGTCAATGCAGGGCAATTTGAAACAAAATATGTAAAATATATAAGGTTTCCTGACCTAGGAAATCAGCAATACAGATTTTCTGAATTAAAGCTATCTGGTAAACTTCACTCTGTTCATGACAAAGAACAGGGTTAGGAAGCAAATGCTTTTGTTATCTCAGGAAAATTAACATTGGCTTGATAGATAGAGCATGACAGCATCTTTCCAATAATATATACTCACGGTACAGGGCCTGTTTGCCATAGCACATGGAAAGCTTTCCAAAGCTGTTTCTAACCTCCTCTCACACAGGGGACTGGGGTCCTGTTTTTGTACAACCCAAGAGCTAAGGATGATTTCCACACTTTTAAATGGTTGGAGAAAGCTCAAAATAAGAAGATTTCAGGACTATTACATGAAATTCAAATTTCATTGCTCACAAATGAAGCTGTATTGGAACACAGTCACATCGATCCAAGTACATGTTATCTGTAGCCGCTTTTTGCATTGTCTGGCTGAGTTGAGTATTGTGACCAAATGACCTGCAAAGCCTAACATATTTACTGTCTCAATCTTCAAGTTTTGCTGACTCGCTACTCCAGAGAGTAGAAAGTGAATACTCACTTTCCCAGAGATACTTGTAAGAGAGCAGGGGAGGGGGGATCATGTGACCTAGTTCTGACCAATGAAATAGCCAGGAAAGTTTGCAAGCGGAACTGTAGAAAGATAGTGTAGATTCTCATGAAGCAAAAGAAAGAGTTGACACCTCTCTCCCTCTTCCTGACTTAAACATGGATGTGATGTCTGGAGCTGTGATGACATTTTTGTCACCATGGTGAAACCAGCATGAGGTTGACAGCATTTTTATCTGTTATAAATCTAATGCTTTCTTGGGTCTCTGGCATTGGAATTGGTTTGAAGCAGTCTATAGTTTTTCTAAACCCAGTTTCAACAATTGTCAACAAGGGAAAGAATAACTTAGATGGATGCTTCCCATGAGAAACTTTACATTTCTTTATGAATTTGATTGTGGTCACATTACCAGTTGAGGGGAGTTCAACTTTAGCCCAAGTTAAATCTGCCAAGGTACTTGGAGTAGGAAGGATATAGAATGTTTGAGAAGCTGTGTTCCAAGATTAAGTATGTTCGTTTAACAGTGGCAAAGACGTAAAAGCATCAGTTCAGTTCATTTCAGTCGCTCAGTCGTGTCCAACTCTTTGCGACCCCATGAATCGCAGCACGCCAGGCCTCCCTGTCCATCACCAACTCCCAGAGTTCACTCAGATTCACGTCCATCGAGTCAGTGATGCCATCCAGCCATCTCATCCTCGGTCGTCCCCTTCTCCTCCTGCCCCCAATCCCTCTCAGCATCACAATCTTTTCCAATGAGTCAACTCTTCGCATGAGGTGGCCAAAGTACTGGAGCTTCAGCTTTAGCATCACTCCTTCCAAAGAAATCCCAGGGCCGATCTCCTTCAGAATGGACAGGTTGGACCTCCTTGCAGTCCAAGGGACTCTCAAGAGTCTTCTCCAACACCACAGTTCAAAAGCATCAATTCTTCGGTGCTCAGCCTTCTTCACAGTCCAACTCTCACATCCATATATGACTACTAGAAAAACCATAGCCTTGACTAGACGGACCTTAGTTGGCAAAGTAATGTCTCTGCTTTTGAATATGCTATCTAGGTTGGTCATAACTTTTCTTCCAAGGAGTAAGTGTCTTTTAATTTCATGGCTGCAGTCACCATCTGCAGTGATTTTGGAGCCCCCCCCCCAAAAAAAGTCTGACACTGTTTCCACTGTTTCCCCATCTATTGTCACTGCTAATTCCTACTACTTCTGTAAAGAAGAGATAATTTTATTCTTATAAGTGAATTGTAGTTTGATTGCTAAGTCATGTTTGACTCTTTACAACCCTATGGACTGCAGCTCACAAGGTTTCCCTGTTTTTCACTGTTTCCTGGAGTTTACTCAAATTCATGCTCATTGAGTCAGTGATGCTATCTAGCCATCACAGTATAAGTGAATACTCAGCTGGAATTTTATATTCTTATATTTAATTCTTTTTATTGTTTTATAAGTCACTATTTAGATCATGAAATCTCTAGCAGAGTTATTCCACCCATAGCCCTTCTGGGAGCAACGTAAAAACAAATAAGTATATAAGATTTATTATGAAATATATATTTAAATTAAATAAAATATTTTTAAACTCAATATTAATATATAAATATTTATGGATTTGACACATATAAGGCAGAACAAAACAAAGTAAAAACTTTGAGCAAATGCTATGTAAAGATTAGGCATTTTCTGATGTTTCATACCTCTAACCATACTATATCTTGAGTTTCAAAAGTCCCAGGGTCTAGACAGCCATTCATTAAAAATATTTTAGAAATCCATAATAAGAGAAAATAATTTATCCTTGTGCTGAAGCTGAAGCTCCAATACCTTGGCCACCTGATGTGAAGAGTTGACTCACTGGAAAAAACCATATGCTGGGAAAAACTGAAGGCAGGAGGAGAAGGGGATGACAGAGGATGAGATGGATTGAGCAAGCTCTGGGAGTTGGTGATGGACAGGGAAGCCTGGCACACTGCAGTTCATGGAGTCACAAAGAGTCGGACAGGACTGAGAGACTGAACTGAGAAAGAGAAAGTGAAGCTCAGAAAAGATGGTCACAGTCATAGAGTAACTATTTCCATGGGATCCAGATTTTTGGCAAATATTCAGTCATTAATTTTGAGGCCACTTGGACAAAAGAGGGAACTAAGGGGAATTCATGACAAAAATCTCCCTCAAATGTATGGTGACCTTTCAGAACCTTGAGCCTGTCATTCTCACTGAATTCCCAGTAGCTGGGAAATTGCATAGTATCATAAGCTATATAGCTAAGCTAGAATTATTCATTTTCCAAACACTGGTTTATTTTTTCTTCCTTTTTTAAAAATAGTTTTTATTGCAGTATAGTTGATTTACATGTTGTGTTAGTTTCAAGTGAATCAGTTATATACATATCTACTCTTACAGATAGTTTTCCCATATAGGCCATTACAGAGTATTGTGTAAATTTCCCTGTGCTATACCTGGTCTTGCCTGGAGAATCCCAGGGACAGGGGAGCTTGGTGAGCTGCGGTCTATGGGGTTGCACAGAGCTGGACCCGGCTGAAGTGACTTAGCTGCAGCAGCAGCATACAGTAGGTCCTTTCTTGGTTGGCTATTTTACATACCACAGTGTGTATATCTCAATCCCAATCTCACAGTTTATCCCTCCTCCCCCATCTGTCCCCCCTCAGTAACCATAGGCAAAGATTGGTTTAAAAGTTGCTCTCTGGAGTATTAAAAACCAAAAGGCCTCCCTACTGTCCCTCTGACAGGCCAATGAAACCACTAGCTCTGCCTTCCAGCCGACTATGGCCAGCCATCCGCTTGGCTTGGGGTTGAGGGGTTTTCACTGCTAAAACCAGGGAGGTCCCAGCAAACTGTGACAAGCTGGCCACTCTTCCATAACTCCTCTGCCTGAGATTCCTTGTTGTGCTCACCTAGATAGTCCTCAACCTTGCAAGCCCAAGTGGATTCCATCCCCTCCGCGTCTCCTCCCAGATCCCCCAGCCACAATTCATCTCTCTACATGGCCAAAGTTCTGGGCTGGTGTTCATCTTGTGACCTCTGCTTCCCTCTCCCTCCTGTAAGATTGTTGTTGCTGTTGTTCAGTCACTGAGTCATGTCTGACTCTTTGTGACCCCAGGGGCTGCAGCACGCCAGACTTCCCTGTCCTTCACTATCTCCCAGTTAGTACACCAGACTTCCCTGTCCTTCACTATCTCCCAGTTAGCTACCTCGTGTCCATTGAGTCAGTGATGCTACCTAACCATCTCACCCTCTGTTGCCCCATTCTCCTTTTGCCCTCAATTCTTCCCAGCATCAGAGTATTTTCCAATGAGTTGGCTCTTCGCATCATGTGGCTAAAATATTGGAGTTTCAGTTTCAGCATCAGTCCTTCCAATGACTACTCAGGGTTGATTTCCTTTAGGATTTTCTTTGATCCTGATTTGAGACTGGTTTAATCTTCTCCCTATAAGATACTTTCTTATTATAGCCCCCAAGAGGGCAAAACATATGTGTTGGGCTGAGTCAGTGGTTGACCAACATTGTCAAATTGACAGGGAAGATGTTCAGAACTGGGCCCCAAGCATCTTCCTCTATGCTGTACCCAGACTTCTTGCATTTGCTGGCAGCACACCTTGCAGCCAGGGCCTTGGCCCCTCCATGAAAATCTCAGAATAGCCAGGAGACGCAGGAAATTCCAATTGAATCTAGTAACCACAAGCAAAGCTGAAAGTAATTCTTCAGCGGATTCTTGCCAAATAATTCTGGCAGAGAATAACCCTTATGGAACTCAGTAAATTAGCAGAAAACACATTACATTCCCCAGATAGAGGATCAGGCTGAAGTCACTGTGTCCCTCTGTTTCTAGAGCCCAGGGCAAAGAGAAATCACAGACAGGATGGAAGAAAAATTTCTCCTTTGAAATAATGGCCCTGGGGCAGTTTCTAAGCCTATCAAGATGTGGAAAGGAAAATAATATCTGCAATAAAGTCGGGCCAAAAGAATGCGGTAACAGCTTCAGAGTATTTCAAAAGTTCAGTACCAATAGCTCCTTATGAAAACAGCTTTCGCGAGTCACAAATGACCACTCGGGTAAATGACCACTGCTTTGCACAAGCTCTCTCATCTAAGCATTTAAACTCAGCCTTTGTAGTCAAATTACCCTGGTGGTTTGTATCACCAAACTCTCAACAATAACTGTGTGACTACATAGTTCTAATGCTCACATTGCCTAGGCAGATTTAAACAGCATTTTATCATTATATTTTCACTTGACTATTTGATCTTTGGGCTAGTTGCTAATATCATCTGTCTACTTGGCATAGTACTGAGAGAAAAAATGGGTTTTTAGGGCCTCCTCTAACTTCGAGCTAAGATTTTCAATTGTCTAGATACCTAAGTAAGAGACAGTGGATTCATAACAGTAATCAGGTAAATAGCAAAGATCCTTATCCTAGTGGTCTGGTAGAGCCAATAAAATGTGAACGAAGGAGTCAGTCCTGCCATCACCAGGAAAGGGTAAAGAGGAAGATAAACCTTCTTTTGGTGGGGCGGTTGTTTCTGAAATAACATTGTTCCTGTCACCTGTTACTGAAAGTCTCCAGGACAAGGACATGCCATGAAATGGAATGTGAACAGTCCTTTAACATGAAATGTATCATTATAAGACATCCTCCTCCTCCATGCAGTCCTCCTCACTTTCTTTTTGACTCTTCCTTATTTTCATGGTCCTTGACCTGACCTCTGACAAAAAGGTAGTTTCTTGGTTGCTCCTTGCAAGTTAACTCTTGCTCTTTCTTTTCTCTGGATTATGGACAAAGTAGAAGCGATAAGCCATAAAGCTGAAAAAAACCTGAATGACAGAGGAAGATAGAAAAGGGGAGGCATGTGGGTGGATGTCTGATCAAGGTCTTTCCCTGGCCGGATGGCCGCCCCTCCCTCTGGAGCTGCAATGCTATTCAGCTGCAGGTCTGCTCTTGTCCTGAAACAACAGTATGTTGCATCCTCCAGGAACACTGGAGCGCCACTATGCCATAGCTCCTATGTTTACTCATAATAATCACTTCACTAAATTCCATCAACTATATATTATTTGAAGTCAACTCCATTTTAGGTAGTATAGCTAGTTCCCAGATGAATCATGTTTGCTGTTATTCTGAGTGATTTAAAATTTCCTTTATCTGAGTATTATTTCAACAACAGTAATGAAAAAATATATATATATATGCATCAATGTCTGTATCTGTATCTATCTATCTATATAAGCCCTTCTGCAAGTTTCACTAAATGTAATATGACTTACTTTCCATATGTATGGATACAATGTGATTTTAAAGTTAAGTGAATTTGAAATTACAAATTATGCGATCCTATTCTTAGAGAATTGGTCCATCTAAGATCAGAGCATTCCTTTATTTCAGCATGATATGTAAAATGCGATGTCAAACTTAAGATCAAGTCTCCTTCCCATTCTGAATATTTCAAGATGTTGGTGAGCTGGAAAAGGCAAAGAAGAAGTCAAACAGGAGACACTTCTTAAATTTGGAACACACGGCAAAATTTTTAAAGTTACTTAGGAAAACACATATACATATGATTGATAAATACACATATGATACATACACGTATACACAGGTGATAAATAAAGTGAATTTTAGAATACAGTTTGGAAGGGGGAAGAAATAAACTAGGAGTTTGGGATTAACATATATACACTACTACATGTAAATTAGATAACCAACAAGAACTTCCTACATAGCACAGGGGACTATACTCAATATTTTGTAATAACATACAAAGAAAAAGAATCTGAAAAAGAATATATATATATGTTCAGACATATATAATATATGTATGTGTGTGTGTGGCACATATAACTGAATCACTTTGTTGTGCACCTGGAACTAATACAACACTGTAAATCCACTATACTTCAATTTAAAAAATAATAAAATGCAATTTGAAGAAAGTGATCTTTCTCTGGCTAACACTCTATGTAGTTTCCCACCCCCCAAATCAAGACTTTTAGTTAAACAAGTATTCTTCATGTAACATTTTAAACTTTGACAACAAATACTAGTTCACTGATAAGCCTTTCTTAGTCCTTTCGATGGTCAGCACAACATTTTCCACCTCACAACGGGTCCCCAGCGTTGTTCTCAGCACCGAGAATGGCTCCATGCCCACTAGGTTAGGGGAGTGGCTTGGACATACAGATGGCTTTAGAATAGAATCACAGCCAGGCAGACCAATAAGGAAACTTCACCATCAAATCCCACTTTCTCATTTGTAGGTAAAGAACACAAAGTCACTTACAGTCACACGGTCAGCTAGAGACAGAGACAGCACACACCCCAGGGCTCTTGAGCCCTACACCCAAAGAATGGGCTCTGGCTGGGGGCCCTGGTGTCACGTCCAAGCTCCACCACCCACCATCAGGGTTGCCTGAGCAAAGCCCTTAGCTGCTCTGAGCCCCAGTTTCCTATGGGGTAAAAATAGTACCAATCCATAGGGCTATTTCAAGAGCTAAATGCCATGATGTCCATAAAGTACTTAGCCCTGAATCTGGTCCACTGGAGGTGATCAATAAATATTGATTGTTATCTTTATATGATAATATTAATTAGTCTTCAGCTGCAGTATTAATAAAATATTTGGAAAAATTAAAGTCAAAGCAGTATTTTACACTATAATAAAATAGCATGTCCTTTATTCAATAAAATACTTTGAGTACTGGAAAAACCTATTTTGATAGGGAACACCAGAAACATCACAGGCCTTATAAATTTTGTTATCCAAAGTGCTGGCATCAATCAGAGGCCATTTTATTTCTGACACATTAATAAAAGGAATTTTTGAGCTTCCTTTATTTTGTCAAATGTCTGATGACTTGAGTTTATGAAACATCTTTATTGAGACATAATTCACACACCATAGAGTTCATATTTGCTGTGTAGAGTTTAGGGGGTTTCAGGATATTCAGCATTGTGCAACCATCACTACTATCCAATTTTAGAACATTTTCATCATCCAAAGAAGAAACCCAGCACCCACTAGCGGTGATTCACTTGACTGGGAATCTATAAACTGCTTGACCAGTTTTTGAATACTTCTGGATCTGAGAAATTTCACGCTTATTCCTACCATGCGAGCGAGACCACAGCCGTTTCCTGACTTGTCTCCTCCTCTCTCACCGTCCTCCTCTCTTGCCGCATCCTGCACACCTGCACTTTTCGGTTAGCCCTGCCACTGCTTTCTGTTGGGCTTTTTGCTTTTTCTTTGGTTCTCGTGAGCAGCACGGGCATCTTAGTTCCCCAAGAAAGTGCTAGTCACTCAGTTGTGTCCAATTCTTTGCCACCTCCTGGACTGTAGACCACCAGGCTCCTCTGTCCATGGAGTTCTCCAGGCAAGAATACTAGAGTGGGTTGCCATGCCCTTCTTCAGGGGATCTTCCCCACCCAGGGATTGAACCCAGGTCTCTGGCATTGCAGGCAGATTCTTTACCATCTGAGCCACCAGGGAAGCCCTCCAGAGATCAAATCCATGGCCCCTGCAGTAGAAGTGCAGAGTCTTAACCACTGGGCCACCAGGGAAGTTCCTATTTTGTTTTTTATCCCAAGTGAATCTGAAGGCCTGACTCTTCAGTAGGAGAATTTGCAATGCTCACTGGTGTGTTACAATTACCCTTATATTCAATTATATTCAATTACCCTTATATTCAATCCCAAGTTCAAGGTAATTTAGCCTTGTCAAGGTGTGAACAAAGGAAAACCACTCCGTCCAGGTGAAACATCACACTCACACAACTACAACTTGGGCATGAAACACATTTATTGGTCAAAACTTTACAAACAACTTTTAAAAAACACACAGCCACATGTCCAACATAGACAATATAAAAATTTATCATCTCCTCTAGCATTTAACATGTAATAAATTGTTACTCCCTAGTATTGAATGATAGAGAGGAGGCAGTCTCAGAGACATTTCTCTGGTTTTTACTTAGAGACTTAAATTATTTCCTAAGAAACACCATGAGTAAAAGTCACTGCAGTGCTTGAGAAATTTTAGTAGCAGTCTGTTTCATAAATAACAGGAAAGTGAGACCACTGTTTGAACTCACCACATGTCTTGGGGGAATACAATCAAATGAGGAAAGCACAGGAAAAGTCAGTAGGTAAACCTGCATCTCCAACTAACTGTCATCATGAAGACAGAAAAATGGCCAGGGAGCGACCACAGAGATAGAGCCAGAAGAAACCTTGGGGACCATTCATGCCTGACTCTGTTTACATAGGCGCTCAATGATCCCAAGTCACCTAGTCCATTAGCGGAAGGCCAGAGACTAAAGGATGATTTGAACATGGAAGCCCAGAGAGTAGAAAAGAGTGGGATAGTTATTTCCTCTGGTTGCACTGATATGACTGCATCTCAGTAAATGAGAGCTTGAAATCCAACCAGAAAGACCTGAAGCTCCAAGTTGGTCTGCCAATGGAACAAGGGAGAATGATGCAAACCCTTGGGAATACAAGGAAAGTCAGATTTATCTTTATTCTCAATAGAGCCTAAGATAATTCTTAACCATCATTTACGAGTTATAAAAAAAAAAAAAAAAAAAGCAGCCGGATGAGGCCAGAGCCAGAACGGACTCAGGGCTTGGAGCCGACCATGAGGTGACAGAAGCCCTGTTTGCAGCTCTGAATAATGAGCTTGCTTTGGCAGCGTTAACAGTCACAACGCGGCTGAGAGGCAAGATCTTTGCAGGGTCTGTCACTCACCCTGGGCCCCAGACACCTTGCCCCATCCTGCAGCTCAGATACAGGAGGCTCCAGGGCCCAAGCTCACTGTTGGAAACTTGGACTTTGCCCAGATGCATCACCAAAATAGCTCTTGCAAAAGGGAAAAATCAACAATGCGGTGTACTGGCCTCAAGAAAGAAAAATGTTCTCCATCCCAATAAGACCGAGCTTGCTGCCGAGTTGCTAATCCCTTGCCTTAAGTGTATTTTAAACCCTACTTTACTTTTTTGGACACTTTTGCTTTATAGGAGGATTCTTGGGTTTACTAATCAACAGTCATGGGACGGTAGTACCTCCTAGAACGTGGAGTCAGTTCCAGTCTGTATTCAGCCTCACTGGGGTTCAACTGCTCCATCTGCAGCAGAAGAAACTGACAGATTCTGCAGTTCCTTCTGGCTCTAATACTTAGCTCCCAGGGCACCATCCATCGGCCTTCCAGGTCAGCGCCTCAATCATTCATGCAGAAACAGCAGTAGTCTGCTCTCTTGGGGCCAGGATCAAAACAGACACAGCACAGAGATTCCACCACCTAGGAAATCCTCACCTAGGAAAACCTATCTGTGGATTGAGATAACCTTTTTTTTCTCATATAATACATTGAGGCACTCAGCTGATGGCATTTGGGAAAGATTAATTAAAATAATGAAAATACAAGTCATGAGAGAAATCCCTTTGTTTTAACTATAAAGAATTGCTTCTGCGTTTGCCATCCCAGAGAAACAGGAGCAACTACTTGGTTATATTGACGTTTGCCTTGTTTTCCTCCTTTAAAAAGATATACAAATTCTACTAGAAGGAACTCTCCTTAGCCGCACAAATAGACATTTTATCCTTTAATTTAACAAACAAACAAACATGAGAACTAGCAACCTTGGGCTATTGGGGAAAAACCCGACAGATCCCATTAACACTGTCTCTTGTTTCAGAGGAAAAGACAGCTAATCTGCCCCAAATGTGTTTTCTGATTTATCACAAATTTGCCAATCTGCACCAGTGAGGTAGTTCAGAAGAGATGCAAAGATAGAAGTAAGGACACGGAATCTAGACTCCACCTTCTGTGTGTCCCACGACAGAAACAGAACTTCTACTGGAAGTAGGGATTTTACTCTTAACCCTACACACACAGTAAAGGATCGCTTATCATCAGTGATTTATAGAGACTTTGTTTTCACAGTCACGGTGAAGGGTCTGTGTAAATCATGGAGCATCCCTTGCCCTGGTTCTCCTTGAGACAGAGCAAGACAGGCCGGCTTTCATAAGCACCAAAGCTGCAGGCTTCAATGAGTGTAACAGACCCAGCTGGGTACAGACAATTTCAATACTTCTAGCTGCAGGACAAAGGAAATGACTCAGCCGGTACACGGTGTGCAAAGGAAATGGGAGAAAGAAACGTCCAGATCAAACAGCATAAATGCACATTTTCTTAAGGCAATAGGCCCTTCTGGTGTCCTGGGGTTATTTTTGTCGTTGTTTTGCTATTTAAATTTTATGTGCAATTATACATTAGATCAGCACCTCTAAAACTGAAGAGATCTCCATCAAATCATACTAATGAATACAAAATATTGCTTACATTGTGTTGTAGCAGAAATTCCTATCAAAATATTCCTTTCCCATTTGCAGGACTATATGGGACTTAAACTATGTTTTGAGTTTAAGAAAGGACTTCTGGTCTGGCTGAATTAAGACCTCTGGAGACCCTAAGAAAGGAAGAAATAAACTCCCTAATACACACCTAAAAATAAGATTTTATGTGTGCCAAAATTAAATAGACTGATGTCTAAATTTTTTAAATAGCAAAATTCTAGATAAATTAATCAGAGCAGAACTCTTCTCATTTTTCAAGGCTTCTACTTGCTACAGATGGGCTTTAATTGCTCACTAGACAATCCAGTGGAGGCTGGTGGTCAGCCTGGTCCCTCACTACTGTGAGATTAAAATTCACAACATGGTGAAATTGCAAAAGACTGTCTCATGAGATTTTCACAAACTTTTCCAAAAGAATGAAGTTCGTGGGTTTTATACTTAAAAGCCTTTGGTTATTATGGCCTTACAACTTTGCTTACAAAAACTCACCCCTGACCAGCTAGAGTGTTGTCGTTTAGTCGATAAGTCGTATCCAACTCTTTGCAACCCCATAGACTGTAGCCTGCCAGGTCTTCTGTCCATGAGATTTCCCAGGCAAGAATGTTGGAAAGAGTTGCCATTTCCTTGTCCAGGGGATCTTCCCGACTCAGGGATCGAACCTGTGTCTCCTGCTTGGCAGGCAGATTCTTTACCGCTGAGCCACCCGGGAGGTAGCTAGAGGGTAGTTGTGTAGTTTCATGTAAATGGTTCTCCTTTTACATTTGTTTGGTATTGAGTAATAAAAAAAAAGAATTTATAGTCAAATTATCTGCGTCTATTAAAACAGGATGTGTCCTAGGAATTCCCTGGCAGTCCAGTGGTTGAAACTCTATGTTTCTTCCACTGCTGAGGCCTGGGTTTGATCCCTGGTCAGGGGACCAAGATTCCACAAACCATAAAGTGTGGCCAAAAAAAAAAAGAAAGAAAGAAAGAGAGGATAAAGCAGGATGTGTCCTATTCCTGGCTTTGACAAAGAAACTGATCTAATTTTAAGACCATGGGTCAGTAGACTCCTGGTCAGCCCAACCATATGAAGCCAAAGGGACGCCGGCCTAAAAGTCCTCTAGAGAACAATCGAGAAGGCTCCCTTTTCCCTGTATGAAATGGTCTGCTACTCAGGCCATTACCCAGAATGATTGTGTTTTGCTGTTGCTAAACCCAATCTAAGCTCTTGCCCAGGACCTGCTGTTTTAAAAATGATGGGTTTTAACACATATTAACAATAAGTTAGAACAACTCAATAAAGTTGCCCCTAAATACTGAGAGAGCAGGAGGTATAGAAAGACATATAGCAGCAAAGGTCATTTGAAAACTAGGTAGTCTTCTTACATAATAAATAATGACTTAATACGTTTCGATTAATTCTCAGAATCTACCTTCTGACTTGCTTCTTACAAACCAGCCCACAGTATTGTCAATTACCGGCCTAGGACAATCAGACATAAATTATCTCCTTCTGAAAGTGGGTCTTTTCTTAGAATAGGTTTCATCTTCTGGTATAACTTTAAAAATTGTTCACATTATGGCAAAGTTTGTTTGTGTGTTCACCTAGAAATACATCCATTAAACAAGCATTTATTTCGTGTGTACTGTGTCATAAGTTGACTCAGGCCCACAGGAGACATCCATGAACAGAAAGGACAAGGTTCCCACTCTTGGACCTGACATTTTGTTAGGGAGAATCAACCAACCTGAGTCAACTGTGAACTGGTCACATCTCACCAGAAAAGACTCTTTCAGAGCTTGTCTTACTTGAAGAGGCCATAAGGGGAGAAAATTAAATCCCCTGTATTACCATGGAAACCTTTTGGAATTTCAACATCTTGTGTGTGTGTGTGTTAGTCACTCAGTTGTGTCTGAATCTTTGCCATCCCATGGAGTGTAGCCCACAAGGCCCCTCTGTTCATGGGATTCTCCAGGCAAGAATACTAGAGTGGGTTGCCATTCCCTTTTCCAGGGGATCTGCCTGACCCAAGGATCAAACCTAGGTTTCCAGCATTGCAGGCAGATTCTTTACCATCTGAGACATTAGGGAAGCCCTTCGAAGTCTTAAAACCCATCAAAAGCATGTTTTCCAAAAGACCTCCTTATCTGTAGCAAATGAACATATTTCTAAGCAAATGACAATGGTGAATATCTCTGAGCATGATGAGAAAAGAGAAGAAATGCTCTCATCCACATGGGTTTCCATATGGTGGGTTCATCTTATTTCTAAAACGGTATAAGAATTCCAGTGTTATATAAAAAACGCGTTGGTTGATATGACCTACAGGATCAAATGATCTAAGTCTTAAAAGTAACATTATTCACTAACAAATGGTCTGTTCAAGCAGGAAAAAAAAATGATCTCCTCCAGCTTTATATGGGAAATTACTTTACACACTTGTCTCATAAATGTCCCAGCTGTGCTGAACAACAACTGTCACACTCAGTGAAAACACCACATTAAATTATTGTGATATTCAGTAAAAGGGTCTAATTATCTTTTAAAGCTGTCATTGTTTTTAAGCACATGAATAATTCTAAACCTTTTCTTAACTTGTAAAACAAATTTTACCCTCCTACTTAAAGACACTTAAGAGAGTTATCATCACCTCCAACCTTACCCTATAGTCACCCATTAGATTTTTAGTTGCCACAGATAAATATCAACATCTGTCACCATACATAATATTTTACAGTTGCAAATTTGATTTCATTGTCAAAGAGAAAAGATTATTTAGAATATCTTTTCTTTCTATGGGATGTTCTCTCGCTCTCTTGGATGTCTTCTAAGACAACAGTTATCTAAAAATGAGAGCTTCGTTTTCTGGAATCCCATACTTCCCTTTGTGTTCTTCAAATAACTTTCTCAGCTCCCCCATGTAGGTCTGATGCAACTCCTCAATCTGCTCCGAGGTTGGGTTCAGGGTCTGACGAACAGGGATTGGGCGGCCAACTGCAAAAAACAAAGAATGCATTGTTAAGTAAGAAACCAAATCCACTCCACCACGGACTACCACCTCTAATGGACAGCGCTAGAAAGGTCTTCCAATCAGAAGCTGTCAGGCCTGCCAGCTCCCATCCCTTCTTCATTTCACTGGCTGCCTGCAGTGGTCACATCATCTCTTCTGGTGACAAATAAAGAGCCTTCCTTCTCCGCACCCACTGGATTGTCAGCGCTCTGGTGGTTTTGACTTGGAGTCAAATGATCTACTGTGCTGGCTGCAGCTGCGGGGTACAAGCACACGGCTGTGTGTGCACGTCACCAGCTCGCTCCCTCTGGTACAGCTGACAGCCAGACCACAGTGCTCTATTATCACTGCCCGGGGAAGTCTTGACTCATGAGCCATCAACCCTCTAATCCGGCTCTTTGTAACGTCATCCTAAAAAATGAAAAGAATATACATCTTTACTGCCGAGAATCTGGACCAGAAAACACACCTAATCACAAGGGTTCCACTGTGTGTAACAGCAGAAAACAAAACCAACCAAAAGACTTCAGAGAGAAAATTATTAAACAAATCACAGACCATTCATTCAATGGAATTCTAGGCAGCAATTTTTTTGAAAGCTGAAATAATATTTTTGAAACTATGTATGGTGACAGATATTAAATAGACTTACTGTGGTGATCCTTTTACAATATACACAAATGTCAAACACTTGAAACTAATCTGTTATATGTAATTATATATCTCAATGTAAAAAATGAAATATGTGTGTTTTACACACATATGCAAAAGTCTAAAATGCAGTAAGAAGGGGAAAGTTGCAAAAGAATACAGCATAATCCTATTTATTGAAAATATTCTATATCTAGGTACATTATAAGCGTTTAGTCTACGAAGAAAGTCAGCCAAGAGACACTGCTAGCCCTTACATGGAGGGAAGAAGGGAGAGCTGGGGGACTTATATTTTATTTGTATTGTGTCAGTTTTCTAAAATGAGAAGGCATTAGTATTACCTGTGTAATTAAAAAAAGACTATTTTTTTAAACCTAGCATTTATATAATAAATAACTTTTACCTCATTTGTCTCAAAGACTAGATACACGTGGCTCTGCCACCTGCTCTTCAGCCCTCTCTGCTGTGCATTGCGCCCTCTGCTGGCCTGATGCTGCTACTAATGCCAAGACCTGCGAATGTACAGGATGGTCAACGTCAACGGCTGAGCAGCAAACTGCTTATTAGTTTTGGTCAGCTTCGGCATGAGGTCAAGTGGGGCTGTAGTAACAGAATGGCACTCGCAGGGCTTCCTTTGCTTATGTGGAGTCTCCTCATGCTGCCTCCCAGGCTCAATCCATGTCAGTAACAAAGCGTGATGAGTTAAAAAAAGAAACCAGAGAATGAGGAAGTGATAAATAACAGCAGAAACAAGTATGATAACAGTATGGGAGGTTAGGGAGTGCAAGGAAGGGAATGATACAGACACAAACACACACAGAGGTATCATAATGCATCTTATATTAAGATCTATATCTATATTTATATGCAAGGTTATATATAATCTATCCATCCTATGTGTGTGTGTATATATAGATATCCTCACAGCAACATTAGTACTCTCAAATTCCTATATTTTTAGCTAGATAGAGCCTCAAGAAGCTCATATAGAGTTTTCCTCGAAAGCTTGGATGTCAAACATATATAGTAGGCAGCAGTCCTTTGTGATTCAACATAACAGTATCACCGTCCACTGTGGTTGCCTTTTCTTCCCCCCTACATGGCTTGTGAGATCTTAGCTCCACAACCAGGAACTGAGCCCAGGTCCAGGGCAGTGAAAGGACCAAGTCCTAACCAGTGGGCCATCAGGGAACTCCCATGTCAGTTGTGGTTGAAATACAGACTAGGAGAGGCTGAAAATTGATGGAAACAGGAGCTGATGTTGCACAAGAGGCACCAGGCTAGACCACATCCAGGGCTAACTCCCCAGCAGGTACACCCAGTTAGCAAGTAACTTCCTCTCTGACCTTAATTTTCACAGGTATAGGATAAAAGTCATATAGTCAAAGCTATGGTTTTTCCAGCAGTCATGTACGAATATGAGAGTTGAACCATAAAGGCTGAGTGCCAAAGAACTAACGTTTTCGAATTGTGGTGCTGGAAGACTCTTGAGAGTCCCTTGGACAGCAAAAAGATCAAACCAGTCAATCCTAAAGGAAATCAACCCTGAATATTCATTGGAAGGACTGATGCTGGAGCTGAAGCTCCAATACTTTGGCCACTTGATGTGAAGAACCGACTCATTGGAAAAGACCTTGATGCTCGGAAAGATTGAGGACAGGAGGAGAAAGGGAGGGACAGAGGATGAGATGGTTGTATGGCATCACCAACTCAGTGGACATGAGTTTGAGCAAGCTCCAGAAGATAGTGAAGGACAGGGAAATCTGGCATGCTGCAGCCCATGGAGTTGCAAAGAGTCAGACATGGTGACTGAACAACAGGATAAAAGAATAGGTGGTATTGAGGCTTCCTTCTAGCTCTAAGGCTTCCTTCATGGCTCAGACAGTAAAAAAATCTGCCTGCAGTGCAGGAGGTCCAGGTTCAATCCCTGGCTCAGGAAGATTGCCTGGAGAAGGGAATGGCTACCCACTCCAGCATTCTTGCCTGGAGAATCCCAAGGACAGAGGATCCTGGCAGGTTATAGTCCATAAGAAGGCAAAGAGTCGGACATGACTGGATAACTAAACACACACACATTTCTAGCTCTAATCTTTGTTGTTGTTTGATCCCCAACCCCCGCCAAAAAAAAAAAAAAAAAAAAAAAACTGAGAACTTTACAGGCATAGTGAGAAATCTACCTGTAATTCTACTAGCAAATTTGTGGTTTCATAGAAATGGTTTGTTTTCTTGTGAAATTATCATGGAGAGAGATTAAATGCCACTATTCTGGGTGGGAGGGGGAATTTATAGTGATACAGGGTCTACATGGTCTAAGAAGATGAAGTCTTTCATTTTGCTTCTAGAGTACTCAGATTGCTGTTGTTCAGGCTCTAAGTTGTGTCAGACCCTTTTTGTGATTCCATGGGCTGTAGCCTACCAGGCTCCTCTGTCTATGGGATTTCCCAGGCAAAAATATTGGAGTGGGTTGCCATTTCCTTCTCCAGATCTTCCTAACTCAGGGATCAAACCCACGTTTCTTGCATTGGCAGGCAGATTCTTTACCACTGAGCCACCCTGGAAGCACTTACTTCAATTAGGACTTGTGCATTCTGAGTTGCTGAGTCCTAGTTCCTATAAGCTAGCCTATAGTTCATTTCAATCCTGTTCTTTTCCTACTAAGAGTTTTATTATATTTCAAAGAGCTCAAACATGCCCACATACATTGAATTTATCATCATAAGACTTTCCCCTTTAAACTGTCTTTTTCTTATTTAACCTGTAGAGAAAATGAGATGCTGAACATTTCCAAACTTCATATATACATACACACAAAAAAAAACAGAAACAGACATACACAGAAACCAAAGAGAATTAAGATTTAAATCCAACACTTTTGCCCCTCATTACCAAACTAACCCAAAATTGGATTGGAGAGTAAGAAACCTTTCTAATTACTTTTTAGGGATGAAAACAAAGGTAACAAAAGAAAAACTTGCAAATCAGAGAAGCACCTTCGGAGCCTTAGAAGATCACAATTCCCTCTTTCCAGAAAAAGGAGATTTTTACTACTAAGGAGAAGAAAGCTGTTTCAACATGAGACTGGGTTAGTTGCAGACTGCTGCATGACTCCCTCTTTATAACAAAGGAAAAACCAGTTGCATCAGTTTATTCTGGAGATAGAACTCATTGCCCTGGAAAAAATCAGCTAAAATCTACTTGTGGCAGAGTTGGGAATCAGCTCTCATTCGTGTTTTGGGGCTTTTTATAGCTGGCATGCTCCTTTGTTCCATTTCCCAACTCCATCCAATGGTCCAGGATGAATTATGTCTTTATGGCCTTATGTAGCAGTCTTGCTCTAATTTCTGTGATACTGTGCTGAATTTCTCCAGATGAAGAATGAGCAGCTCCATGAGCTGTTGTATTTTCAGCTGGAAAAGAGCTTGGAGATGTCCATTATTTTCTTCTCATTGAGGCAAAGAGTAGATCTTTCACAATAAGGAGTCTTTGTTCTATTTTTCTGTGATTATGAAAATTCTGCCGAGTTTCTCTCTCTAATGGTCTCATATAGGAATTCCTTTTTCTTTAGATGCTACATAGCCATACACTAGAGAGAGAGAGAGACCAGGCAGAGAGCTGGGCAGAGTAGGGTTGGGAAGAGTCAAAACCTGGGTTCAAGTACAACCTCTGGCTTATAATGGAGTCTCATGCCAAGTGTAGGCGTGTGTGTGTGTGCATACGCACATACACACATACATAAACATACACACTCATGAACATTTACTGAGCATTTAATATGTTGTATGGGCACCGTACCAATCCCCTTATTACTCTCTCTCAGGTGTCACAGTGGTAAAGAATCTACTTTTCAAGGCAAGAGAAGCAGGTTTGATTTCTGGGTCAGAAAGATTCCCTGGAGGAGGAAACAGCAACCCACTCCTCTAGTATTCTTGCTGGAAAATCCCATGGACAGAGGAGCCTGGTGGGCTATAATCCATGGGGTTGCAAAGAGTCAGACATGACTGAATGAGCATAACAACAATCCCTACTTTATAATTAAAATTTAAATTAGGTTCCTCTTTCTTTCTATTGGCTTGGCCAAAAAGTTTGTTCAGATTTTTCAGTATGATGTTATGGAAAACCTAAAAGAACTTTTTGGCCAACCCAATATTTCAGAAAAATCCCTTAGCTGTTTTATTCGTCAGGGTAGACTAGCTAATTGAAACAAAATGGACTAGTTTTGTCCTCAAGTGGGATCCAAACCAGTTTTATTTAAATTAGGTACATTCTCTTCCCTGACTCTTTTTTTATAAAAGAAATTCAAACCTATAGAAAAGATAATACAATAAGCACTTGCATGCCCTTCCTCTAGACTCACCAATTTCAAACATTTTGCACACACACAAATACACACACAGTATTATATATACACCTGTATTATTATTTTTGTTTTTGTAGAACCATTTGAGAATAAGTCATAGACATCATTGATTCAATCATGCTCATCCCATAAAGACAAAGAAAATTTTAGAAACTAATCCAGTTTAAAGTAGACTAATGAAATGTGAAATTAAATGCAATGTATGATCCTGCTTTGGGAAAAAATACTGCCCTTCACCAAAACCCACAGCTAAAAAGAAAGTGACTGTGGCAACTGATGAAATTTGAATATGGAGTGTACACAGTCAATAGCATTTAACTGCTGTTAAATTCCTGTATCCTACTGACACTATGAAAGAGAATAATCTTGTTCTTAAGAGAGATACATAAAAGTAATGAGGAACAAATGGTCATGTTGTCTGCATTTACTTAAATAGTTCAGTGATAATAACAATAGTATAAACTGTATTTGTGATATTATTAGAGAGAGAAAAAAACTATAGCAAAAATGTTAACAAGTGGTGAGTCTAGGAGAAAGGAACATAGGAGTTCATTTTACTACTCATGAGACTTTTCTGAGTATTTGAAAATGTTCAATGTGAAATTTTAAAACTTAAAACCAACATCTACATATTTTACTTTCTTGCCCAAACAACTTTCCATCACATTACCGGTACTGGCTCTACAACTTGAACTTATTAGTAAATTGAGGGACTTTCCTGGTGGTCCAGTGGTTAAGACTTCACCTTCCAGTGTAGGGGGTGAGAATTTGATCCCTGGTCAGGAAGCTAAGATCCCACAAGCCTCACGACCAAAAACCAAAAACATAAAAACAGAAGCAATATTTTAACAAAGTCAATAAAGACTTTCAAAATGATCCACATCAAAAAAATCTTTAAAAAAATATCATGCATCTGTGCGTGCTCAGTCGTGTCCAACTCTTTATGGACTGTGGCCCACCAGGCTCTTCTCTTCATGGGATTTCCCAAGCAAGAATAGTGGAGTGGGTTGCCCGTTTCCTTCTCCAGGGGATCTTCCTGACCCAGAAATCGACCTCACTTCTCCTGTATTAGCCGGCTGATTCTTTACCACTGAGCCACCTGGGAAATTTATCTAAAATTTGTGTTACTACGTCTTGTTCGATTCTGAAAACTTGAGAATTACAATCAGACAGGCCTAACTAATGACTAATTTGTTGATTCACAAATGTGTCTTGAGCTCCTACCCTGAGAGCACTGGGGACACAGCAGAGGACAGAGAGCAAAATCCTTGTCACCTGGAGCTCTGTGAGGCAGAAACAAAGAAAAAGCAACATTCTTGCAAGGAACTGGGACTTTTCACAGCTGTTCTTGAAGTCTAAACTCACTTCCTCTTTCTCTCCCAGTTGATGGGACATTGAACTCAGCTTCTATTACTATGTAATAAAATACAATGTATGTGAACAGTTTTTTCTACTTTGATAAACTGATAATAACTCAGATAAAATATGTAAATAACATACTACCTGTGAGACATGTAGAGAAAATACATAGTTTCTTTATAAATTATGTCCAGTGAGAATGACCCTGAAAAATCATATCATATAATTTCCCTCATATCCCTCCCAAATACCAAGGACTATACTTTGCACTTATGGGATCAAAACTGACTAATATTTTGATTAAAAAAAAAAATGGAACCACGTATCTTGAAAAATATAACTGCAAGCTTAACTTATCTCAGTATTCCTATTACACTGATTAATCAACTGTTAATATTCCACTGAATTAAAAACAGCATTTTTAAAAATGGCATGTGACTGCATGAGAAATGCAAAGCTGTTACAGCCTGACAGCAGTGAACTCCCATTCCAAGGGAACAGATCTAAAAAAATTTAAATTATTACTTCTATTTCATATGTGTATATAGTCTGGCTAATCTTGCTATTAGCAATCGACTCAGCACTTTCTCCTTTTCCACCCTCCAAAGCCCTTTTCAACATCAGGAGCAATTATTTTCCTCCTCTGTTCCTCTGTTAACATGGTTACCTTCCTCCCCCATCTGAATGCTCCCCAAACCCAAACATGCCATTTTTAAAAGGCAAATCAGTCTGCAAGTGAGTGCTCAGTTGATTTAGTCATGTCTGAGTTGGTAATGGACAGAGAGGCCTGGTGTGCTGCAGTTCATGGGGTCGCAAAGACTTGGACATGCCTGAGCAATTGAACTGAACTGACCCTTTGCATCTCTCTAGACTGTAGCCTCAGAGAAGGCAATGGCACCCCACTTCAGTACTCCTGCCTGGAAAATCCCATGGGTGGAGGAGCCTGGTAGGCTGCAGTCCATGGGGTCGCAAAGAGTTGGACACGACTGAGTGACTTCACTTTCACTTTTCACTTTCATGCATTGGAGAAGGAAATGGCAACCCACTCCAGTGTTCTAGCCTGGAGAATCCCAGGGACAGGGGAGCCTGGTGGGCTACTGTCTATGGGGTTGCACAGAGTTGGACACAACTGAAGCGACTTAGCAGCAGCAGCAGCAGACTGTAGCCTGCCAGGCTCCTCTGAGACTCTCCAGGCAAGAATACTGGAATGGGTTGCCATGCACTCCTCGAGGAGATCTTCCCAACTGAGGGACTGAACCCATACCTCCTACATTGCAGGCAGATTCTTCACCCATTCAGCCACCTGGGAAGCCCTATATTAGAATACATATAAATATACTTAGTTGGAAAAAAAAATGCTTTGTGGTAGAAACTGATGCCTATGAACTAAACCTGATGAAGACATCTATTATACACAAATTTTCACAAGAGACTCTGATGTATTCAAAGACTTGCTATGTTATCATCTTCTAGTACAGAGAAATAGATTCATCAGAGAGTATTAGGAACTCCACTTCTAAAATAGGATTCTATTTGGAGTGCAATAACAATATTTTTGAAAGTAGTGGATTCCCATCCAAATGGAAAATATAATCATTTTGTAAATAAAAGGCATACTGTAAAGGAAGATCAAATAACATCTATAGGACTATTATTTTAGGAAGGGCTTACTCAAGGCTACTTCAGTAACAACAAACATTGCTCAAAGTAAGATAATCCTTTTGCTCAGTTTAACAAGCCTCCAGTATCTGATGTACATACCAACAGTGTGAATAGGCTTCCTATAGGGGATTAGGCCAAAATTGTACTGAAAAATTCCTCTGGCATGGAACAGTGGCAAAGCAAATCCCATGATCTTCTGTAGTTTCTCCTGCACATTTCGAAGCCATGATCCTTCGGGGTTGCTAACTTGCTTAAATAGTTCATTTTCACCAAAGGAAAACACCGGCACCAAATAAGCACTGGAAATAACAAGGAGGAAGAATAAGCATTTTCAATGAAAAGGATTTAAATATTTCATTTAGCCCAGCTGACCTGCAATAGATTCCTCACAATTGTTTAATGTCCCCAAGCCTCCTTGGAGTGCTAAGTTTATGTTCCATGTATTGAAACTGAATTACTCCTGAAGTCCTTTGGCCACCTGCTAATACCTCAGCAGTCTTAGTGATTTGTGGAATTTTATTCTATAGAAAATCAAGGTTCCAGAAGTTTCCTTTTTGTTTATGGTTTTGGCCATGGCTCATTTGTTCATTTGGTTGGAAATCTATACTGTGCCTATGAAATTTTGTATTTTGCTTGTTTTGCTCTTATAGACAAGTTGAATGGCTGGATGCCATGACACTGGCGTCTTAGAGGGACGGTTGTCTTCTATTTCCCACAAACATTCACATCTGTATTCACTGGAAGGTCAGTGACAAGGTCTGTCTTTAAGGGCCAGAAAAATTACTTTTTTGAATTCACTTAATAATGGGTTAGCTTCCCTGACACAGTTGCCTGAAATGAAAAGCCACTTACCCATGGGTCAAAGCAATTTTCACAAATCCCTTCCGCTGGCGGATGAACAGAGTGAACTTCCCAGGATGGGCATCCAGTGATTCCTCTGCGCCCCCAAGCACAATGACTGAGATGTTTCCACCTCCCTCTTTGCTTAACACGTGGGACACACTTTTCTTGGAAACTGAGACTAGCCCTTAGTGAATAAAACAAAAGGTACTAATTAATTGCCCTTTAACATTCTTATCTTAAGAATCTATAGCAACAGTCCCCACCCTTTTTGGCATCAAGGACTGGTTTAATTGAAGGCAATTTTTCCACGGGCCAGAAGGATGGGGGGTGGTTTGGGAATGATTCAAGTGCATTCAGACTGGTTCCAAATAGGAAAAGGAGTACGTCAAGGCTGTATATTGTCACCCTGCTTATTTAGCTTATATGCAGAGTACATCATGAGAAATGCTGAGCTGGATGAAGCACAAGCTGGAATCAAGATTGCTGGGAGATATATCAATAACCTCAGATATGCAGATGATACCACCCTTATGGCAGAAAGTGAAGAACTAAAGAGCCTCTTGATGAAAGTGAAAGAGGAGAGTGAAAAAGTTGGCTTATAGCTTAACATTCATAAAACTAAGATCACGGCATCTGGTCCCATCACCACACGGCAAATAGATGGGGAAACAGTGGAAACAGTGGCTGACTTTATTTTGTGGGGCTCCAAAATCACTGCAGATGGTGACTGCAGCCATGAAATTAAAAGATGCTTGCTCCTTGGGAGGAAAGTTATGACCAACCTAGACAGCATATTCAAAAGCAGAGACATTACTTTGTCAACAAAAGTCTGTCTAGTCAAGGCTGTGGTTTTTCCAGTGGTCATGTATGGATGTGAGAGTTGGACTATAAGGAAAGCTGGGTGCCGAAGAATTAATTCTTTAGAACTGTGGTAATTGGAGAAGACTCTTGAGAGTCCCTTGGACTGCAAGGAGATCCAACTAGTCCATCTTAAAGGAGATTCCTGAGTGTTCATTGGAAGGACTGATGTTGAAGCTGAAACTCCAATACTTTGGCCACCTGATGCAAAGAGTTGACTAATTTGAAAAAACCCTGATGCTGGGAAAGATTGAAAGCAGGAGGAGAAGGGGATAACAGAGGATGAGGTGGTTGGATGGGATCACCGGCTCAGTGGACATGAGTTTGGGTAAACTCAGGGAGCTGGTGATGGACAGGGAGGCTTGGTGTGCTGCGGTTCATGGAGTTGCAAAGAGTCCAACAAGACTGAGTGACTGAACTGAACTGGACATTTATTGTGCACTTTATTTCTAGTATTATTACATCTGCTCCATTTCAGATCATCAGGCATTAGAACCCAGAAGCTGGGGACCCCTGATTTATGGCACTAACAAATATTGAACAAAATTTCCTACACTGCTGATATTTGGAGCACTGTATGGGTTTATAATTTTTCCATAGCCAAATCTTTGGTAATAGATTCCATCAATAAGATCTAACATTTTGGCAGGTGATGGGTTAGGTCTTTAAAATGTCACTTGATTATTACTAGGTCTACTAGTTGTTTGACTAAGTTGTGTGCTGCTGAATTCTACAGACTCCACTCATATTGCATTTTAAGTAAAAGGTGTCTCCTGAAGTTGTTCAGTGCACAACCTGCACAGCTGTACGTGGTAGTCTTGATCATTACCCTGGCAGATCCTTGCTCCAAACCAAACAATATTCCCTCCAAGAGGTTGCACAGATCTGTACACGAATGATTTGTTTTCAGGTACTCTATATGGATTTTTATTTCTCAAGCATGGATTTATAATGTAAATGGTTTCAAAAAAAATTCAGACATCTGACAAATATGCTATATCAATTGCTAAATCTGTGTTCCAAAATATCAAAGTTTGACTTTCGTAAATTGTTTAAGACATAAGTTACATAACTGTTCAGTCTTTATATGAGGCTTCCCATTTAAAAATAAGTTTAAAGACTCCTTTTCAGATTTTAAAAGCACAATGTACTCTTGGAGGAAAATACTATGAACTCTTGAAGAAAAAGAATAAAGATGAAAACACAAACAACTCATGACCCATAATTCAGAGATAATCCCTTCTTAATGTCTTATTGCTTCCTTCCATTCTTGATTTTATCCTTTTTTTAGTCACAAAAGAATGTGCTAGCTTTATCAAGACATAGCACTTCATCTCTTAAAGGAAATTACATGCTCATTTTACTGTGCATTTCTGTTGCTGGGAGAATATAAAATAAGGACAGGATTCTGAAAAACCAGCTCCTCTCTGCAGAGAAGAGGCAGAGGAGAGTGGGTTACAGGGAAAAACCTGGGCACAGAGGGGTGTGAACTCTCGTTGAGTTCAGGGCATGGCCATTCTGCTCTGCAAGCCCTGTATGGGCACAGAGGCATCACTTCCACTGAAAAGAGAGCCCCTTGGATTTTCAGACACCTGGCAGTCCTCTCTTGCCTCTGTCCACTTCTCAGTTTCCTCCTGAGGCTTGCCTTCTTCAGATCATGCTTAAAAGTTGGTATTTCTCAGGGCTGTTAGGGACTAAATGTTTATATTCCTCCAAAATTCATATGTTGAAACTCTAACCCCTAACAGGATGGTATTAAGAGGTGGGGCCTTTGAGAGATAATTAGTGCACAAGAGTGGAGGCCTCCTGAATGGGATTAATGTTTTTTAATATTTACTTGTATGTTCTAATTAATGTGGCTGCTCAGAGTCTTAGTAGAAGCACTCGGGATCTTTAGTTGTGGTATGAAAACACTTAGATGCAGCCGGCAGGCTCTTGTTCCCTGACCAAGGATCGAACTCAGGCCCCCTGCATTGGGAGCGTGGAGTCTTAGCCACTGGACTGACAGGGAAGTCCCAGTATGAATGTTCTGATAGGAAGAGGACAAACCTAGTTTGTTCTCTCTTTCCACCACGTGAATATACAACAAGATATCTATCTGCAAACCAGCAAGTGGGCCATCACCAGACATCAGATCATCCCAGCCTTCAGACTGCGAGAAATAAATTTCTAGTGTTCAAGCTATCCAGTCTACGGTGTTCTCTTATAGCAGCTGATGTCTTTAACCTCATCTCTCCACAAGGATTCAACTACCACTCACGTGTGCTGAGTTCTCCCAAACCCATCTCCAGGGAGTTTTTTCTCCTGAGGCTCCAGGCCTACACCTCCTGTTGCTCAAAGGACATCTCTACCTCAACAGCTTAGAGACACCTCAAACTCCATGCTTCCCAACCCAGTGCAGGAAATTCTTCCACAAAGTTGTTTCTCTCCCAATATTATTTATCAAAGCGATTGGGAGTATCATCTATCCAGTCCCCCAAGTCAGAATGTAGGTTCCTTCCATATACAGTCCCCTCTTTTCAGCCATCATGATCTTTCACCACTCATTCATTCATTCAAAACCACTTACTGAACATCTGCTACAGGTAAGACACTGTGCTAGATGCTGATAAGAGTGAAATACAATTGTTGCCCTCATGAGGCTGAATCAGTCACTAAATATTGTTGCACCGTGTGCGTGCTCAGTCATGTCCAACTGTTTGCAACCCCTTGGTCTGCGGCCCACCCAGGCTCCTCCAGGCAAGAATCCTGGAGTGGGGTGCCACTTCCTCTCCAGGGTATCTTCTCGAGCTAGAGACTGAACCTGCATCATTTGAGTCTCTTGCAGTAGCAGGTGAATCCTCTACCCCTGAGCCACCTGGGAACCCCAAGCTTTGTAGACTCTACCAACTATTTTTCGTAGTGATTCCTTGTTCTCTAGTTCCACTACGACAGCCACCGTGCCAGTTTAGTCCTTATCACCTACCCCTTGATGACTGAAATAGGCCTTTTCGTCTTCACAGTCTCCAGGCTCATCTCTAACTTATTTCCAAGCTGCTGCCTGCATGACTTACTGTGCAAAATCCTATCAGGTCCCTACGTTGCTCAAAATCCCTCACAAGTTCCTCATGGCTAACCTACAAGAAAAAAAAGTCTAAAGTGTATATATTAATCTTGGTAAGAGTAAAATACCATCAGCAGAGGGTTTCTGCAATGCAATGGGTTACTTAGGGCTTCCTAAGGTAGAGAATCTCAGTGGTAAAGAATCCACCTGCCAATGCAGGAGACCTGGGTTCGATCCCTGGGTTGGGAAGATTCCCTGGAGAAGGAAATGGCAACCCACTCCAATATTCTTGCCTGGAGTCCCATGGATGGAGGAGCCTAGCATGCTGCAGTCTATAGGGTCACAAAGAGTTGAACACAACTTAGCGACCACACAACAACAATGGGTTCCTTACTAAGTGAGGTCCGGGGCACATGGCTGTCTGTCTTTCCCCACCAGAGAGGCAGCCACCAAGGCAAGTGCAGAGTAGAGGGGAAGCTTTGGGCCAGGGGCAGCTCTAGGAGGCCAGTTCTATGAAGGGATGAGAACTCCCTAAACTTAGAGACAAGGACAGTCCAAACTTCCCCTGGCTACAAGTTTGGATGTTTTTATTTAGCTTTAGGACATTTCCGGTGACAGCAACAGGGAAGATCTCGTGATGTCATGAGCCAGCGACAGGAGACCAGCTTCATCTCAAATGTCAGTTCTAGAAAACAGTGGCACCACGTGGACAAAGCCCTTATCGTTGGTTATTTGTAGTTGACATGGCCTTCAAGAGGGTGTACCTTCATCTCTCCTGCCACAAATCTGCCACACCTGCTTCCAATTATACTACCCAAACTCACCTGTGGCTATACTTCAACTCAGCAAACAGTATAATGTAAATGGGGCTTGCATACTGGCTCAGATGGTAAAGAACTTGCCTGCAATGCAGGAGATCTGGGTTTGATCCCTGGGTCTGGATCCCCTGAAAAAGGGAAAGGCTATCCACTCCAGTATTCTTGCCCGGGAAATCCCATGGACAGAGGAGTCTGGCAGGCCACAGTCCACAGGGTCACAAAGAGTAGGACACGAAACTGAGTGACTAACACACACACATAATGTAAATATATTTCTGTGATTTTTTGAAATAAAAAAAAAACTTTTCCTTTTAACTTTCTTCCTTTTATACAACTCTAACCTAGCATCTGCAAAAGAGGAAAGAAAAGGGATTTTTTTCCCCCACTTAGTTCAGGAACTGGTGGATAGTGTGCCCTCTAGTGGCCAGATGCAGGGACAGCCTAAACTGGACACAGCCCAGGGTTACACGTGTGAAGGTCCATGAACAGAACCTGGAAACCCAGGCAAGGATGTTCAGTGATTTCCAACAAGCTATCTAATGACAACAGAGAGTTGAGAAATTAATAAGAATTAATCAAAACCTGGGAGACCATGAGCAATTCTATCTCTGAATATGCTCTGATCCTGAAATTACAAGTTTCCCAAGAGATTATCCATTTTTCATTATGTCCAAGAAATGCAAAGACAATAATAATTAACCTACACAATGATCATAAACATAAAGCTCTTTGTAAGTTACTATAGCTCACGCTTAGTAAATTGGTCAAGTTGGAAAAACCAAATAAGCTGAGCCTCTTAAGTTGAAATAAGAGCTATTAACACAATCTTAGACTTCTGGACACACTCATATAATATCTTTACAGCATTTTTACTGAATTTTATTCTCAGATTTGGGAGAATTATGGTTTCTCTAATCTGAAAGTCTTCCACTAGTTCAGAGTAGCAATGTAAAATTTTTGAGCCAAGTTGTGCTTAATCTGGGAGGAAAAAGCAGATTCAGTGTGGGCATTATTCCAAGATACACTAGAGGACATTTTCAATTTTTAATATTCATAAAAGCAGACAAAGCACCTCTCCAATTAAACCATTTATTACTTACTTGCTCCAAGCATGATTCTTTCTTTCTCATCTGGATACACAAAATGCATTCATTAATTTATACATTCATTGAATTAACATCTTTTGGACATTCCTAAATCCCAGCTACTATGCTATATATTCATAGAAGGCAATGGCACCACACTCCAGTACTCTTGCCTGGAAAATCCCATGGACGGAGGAGCTTGGTGGGCTGCAGTCCATGGTGTCCCTGAGAGTCCGACAAGACTAAGCAGCTTCACTTTCACTTTTCACTTTCATGTATTGGAGAAGGAAATGGCAACCCACTCCAGTGTTCTTGCCTGGAGAAGCCCAGGGACAGGGGAGCCTGGTGGGCTGCCGTCTATGGGGTCACACGGAGTTGGACACGACTGAAGCGACTTAGCAGCAGCAGCAGCAGCATGCTATATATGGTGAATTATGGGGGAAAAAAAATACACAATCTTGTGGCTCAGACAGTAAAGAATCTGCCGGCAGTACAGGAGACCCAGGTTTGGTCCCTGGGTCAGGAAGATCCCCTGGAGAAGGAAATAAGGAAATGGCAACCCACTCCAGTATTCTTGCCTGGAGAATCCCATGGACAGAGGAGCCTGGCGGACTACAGTCCATGGGGTCGCAAAGAGTCAGGCACCACTAGGCGACTTACACTTTCACTTTCTTTCTGTCTTCCTCGTGTTTCCAGTCCGGTGGGGGAAAGCAAGAACCATCCAAACAGCATATGAAATGTAAGACAGGGATAAAGACACAGAATTGTACTCCAAGAAACCATAAACCTGGTTGACTTGAGAAAGAACATTTTGTGTGGTCCTGCCACCCCAGAACACTGTGGAAACAGTGATCTCCCTTCACTTACCACTGCTCATTAGATATTCACGGAAGAGCGGACACCGGAACCAATACGGCAGCACGTGAAGATAGGAGGTAAAGCCGGGAAACAGCTCCTTGAAGGCAGAATAATTTGTACAAAAGTTTCCAAAGGCTCCAGCCACAAGCACTCCATGGGGGTGAAATCCAAATATGTAGTTGTGACTCGGATCCAAATCCTGGGTTTTGATGAGCTGCAGTGCGTTTATGTTGACATAAAAAAATAAAATGTTGCCCGATTAGTTTCCAATAAGAAACAAAAGGATGCAGTTCTACATTCAAGAGGAAATGGGAAACGACTCGTTTTAGTTTGCTGGGATACTGTGCATTAGTCTCTCAGTCATGTCGGACTTTTGAGACTCAACTGATTGTAGCCCACCAGGCTCCTCCATCCATGCAAGAATACTGGAGTGGTTTGCCATTCCCTTCTTCAAGGGATCTAGGGATGAACCCAAATCTCTCCCATTGCAGGCAGTTTCTTCACCATCTGAGCCACCAGGGAAGCTCTCCCTGGGGTAGAGCTGTATTCACATTTTTCAACTATGTCCTGAGCCCTTCCCACACAGCCTGCTAAATTTTGTCAATTTAGCTTAGACTCCATTTAGTAACTTGGGCTGAATTTCAGGCTCTCTTCCTCTAAAAAGGGAAACGCTTGAAAAATATGTGATAAAAACATATTTGCATTTTTTTTCTCAGCTCAAAACCATACTATATAAAACAATTCTACTCACTTGAATTGGAAAATAGTCCTTAAAGTACCTCCAAATGGCCCAGCTTCTGACCCATTCGTATCTTCTGCCTCCTTGTTCTGGGGTTTGCCAGTCAAAGTAAAGCCATGTCAAGTAAGGGAGGTAGAGGAACCAGTAGTTGCGTATGATGAGGAACACGATAATTCCGAGGCATACCTCTGCTGTAAGAAAGGGGAAGATCTCAGAAATTGGGGTCCGTTAGAATCTGCCCACTGTACATACAGTCACTGGATCAAAGTGGTGGTGGTGGTGGTGTTCAACTGCTAAGTTGTATCCGACTCTTTGCGACCCCGTGGACTGCAGCGTGCCAGACTCCTCTGTCCTCCACTATCTCCCAGAGTTTGTTCAAATTCACGTCCATTGAGTCAGTGATGCTATCTAACCATCTCATCCTCTGTTGCCCCCTTCTCTTCTTGCCCTCAATCTTTCCCAGCATCAGGGTCTTTTCCAATGAGTCTGTTCTTTGCATCAGGTGGCCCAAGGTAGGAGGATCTAATATTTTCAAAGTATGTTTAACTGAGCCTCAGTTCAACTGAGACAATGTAACAAGAGAGCAATGTATAGTATGACTTAACATTTCTTGGATGTATGGTATATGGCAACTTCTATACTGTGGGCTTCACCAAAATATTTTTAAGTTTAATCCTCATATAGACACAACATCATAGAAGCAGCCAGAACATTCCTAATGTCATTTTTTCCTTTTTTTCCTGGGCTTCAATTTCTTGGTTTTTTTTTTTTTTTAAGTCTAGAAAGTAATTTTTCACAAAGGGGTATGACTTAGGAATGAGATACATTTTTTAGCTTTTTTTCTTTGCATAGTTGATTAACAATGTTGTACTAGTTTCAGGTGCACAGCAAAGGGATACAGGCATATGTATACGTGTCTGCATGCTTGCGTGTGCTTGTTCAGCTGCTTCAGTCATGTCCTATGGACCACAGCCCACCAGGCTCCTCTGTCCATGCAATTCTCCAGATAAGAATACTGGAGTGGGTTGCCACTTCCTCCTTCAGGGGATCTTCCCAACCCAGGGATTGAACCCTCATCTCTATGTCTCCCACACTGGCAGGCAAGTTCTTTGCCACTAGCGCCACCTAGGAAGCCCACACTTGTGTCTATTCTTTTTCAAATGCTTTTCCTTTTTAGGTTATTACATAACATTGAGCTAATGTATTCTTTATAGTAGGGAAAATTGCAGCTTAAGGAGGTTAAGTGAATTACTCAAGACACATGAATTGTAAGTGGCTGGCCCATCTAAATTCAAGGTCCATTATCAAAGCCCATGACCCTACCCCACCACCCCACTGCATCCCCAACATGGAGGAACTGTCGTTGACCAGACGGATGCAGAAGAGTTCCTACTACAAGTGTTCACCTTGATTGAGCAGTTATTCATCATATGCCCATGTAAAGGGCACATTCCACTGAGAAACTTCATTTTCACAAACTCTATTGCCAAAGATAGAAACAAAAGAGAAGAAACTCTGTGTCTTAGCTCACCTACCACTTGTTGCAACATTTCATGGCAGAGCAGTTCTAATTATTTGTGCACCTAATGACGTAGACTCAAAGAGATGGAGCAGGAACTGATAAAACTTGACCTGGGCAATAGTGACAAGAATATTTGCCTTTAAGTAATACATTAAGCTAAGCTACACATTTTCTTTTTATGTCGATGCTGTGCATGGGTGCAAAGTCGCTTCAGCCATATCTGATTCTTTGTGACCCCATGGACTGTAGCCCACCAGGCTCCTCTGTCCATGAAATTATCCAGGGAAGAATACTGGAGTGGGTTGCCATGCCTTCCTTCAGGGGATCTTCCTGACCCAGGGATCGAACCTGTGTCTCTTATGTCTCCTGCATTGGCAGGTGGATTTTCTTTACCACTAGCGCCACCTGGGAAGCCCACAGGTCTATGCTGTTTGTCAGATTTTAAAAAAAATTATAAAAAGAAAAAGATACCAGTGGCGAAGAGTACAGAGACTTAAAGCCTGGCACAGAGTAAACGCTCAAAAAATGCCAGCCATTACTACTACTCTAAAGAGTAGCATTGCCTCTTACTTCTTTATTATGTGCTGTCACTAATCTCGTGCTGACTTTATCTCCCAGCTCCTATCCATTCTCAACTTTGTCCCAGTGGTTGGGGTGCCACACTTGCACTGCTACAGTGTGACCAAAAAAATTTAGTAAACAAAAGGAGAACAATAAGAATAATAAAAGAACAATGATGGCGAGAGCAGCTGTTTTGCCCCTTTCCTATTCGCCCAGTTCTGTTCCCTTTTAACCTTAAAAGAACCTAATTATAGGAATGAGATCACTAAGCCATTGAAACTAACTCCAGACTTAGGCTCTCCTGAAGGCACACCATGCTTTGCCTCACCTGTTGATCCCTTCCTTAGATAAAAAGAAGTGGAAATGAAGAATTACGCAGTTAACAAAATAACTAGCTCTCTACCCCCAAGCAATACTGCAGGCAGATCATATAGGCAAGATACTATGTGAAGAATTAGCCAGCCTGTCCTCCTGGAGAATGATGTGGAACTCAGCCTCCTGCCTGGAGGATTCACTGGGATGCTTCCCCTCCCGCATTTTCCCCTTTAAGAATCATCATGGCAGAGCACAGTCTTCAGAGCTGGTCTCTGGACACGAATCCACCTTCTCCCAGGTGGCTGGCTTTCCTTATTAAAGAACTTTTCCTTTCTTGTCCCTTGAATTATTGGCTTACCAGCTGAACCCAGGTTTGGTAAAAGTGGCATATAGGAAACTCCCAAGTAAATGTTAGTTATCAGCCACCACTAACTGAGACCTTTATAAATACCAGTTTCCTATGGCTCAACCTAGTTTTTTATTTATTTCCCAGTGCTTATATTATCTTGATAAAAATGTTAAAAACAGGTAAATAAAAGGAAAGGAATATGACAAAACATTTACAATAGGTATCTCTGGGTGAGAAAATGGACTTCCTCTAGTCTCTTCTAAAAGTCCTTCTACAGTTTTTCTAATAACTAGCATGAATTATAATCAAAACTTCTTTTAAAAAATTAAATAAAATGACTCCACTAAAGGGAAAAAAGTGAACAAAACTGCAGAATAAGTCTACTTATGTAAGAATATTTTCATCTTTAACATGATTTTATTAAATTACCATAAACAAATCTCATCAGAAAAACACTGTGAAAACTTGTGGAAGTATATTTATTTGCATTAAATAGTGACCAGTGACCAATATTAAGAAATTATTAAAAATATTTAACTTGTATGGGTACCATTTCCACTTGTATCTAAGAAGTTTTCATTTGCCCCCATAAAAACTATTTCTATACTTATTTTAGCCATTTAACATAGTATAGAGAAAGAAGAGAATTCAGCGGCAAACAAATCCTTTAGCACATCACAGTCTTTTCCTTTTTATTCCTGAGGCATTGTGTTTCAAAACGTCAATCAGTGCCATCTGCTAAGTAAAAGACTGCAATTTTAACATTCCTCTAATTTTTAAAATTCTTGCTTTAAAAAAACTTCACTTCCAGAGTTTCTGAGGATGAGGATGATGCTAAGACACAAATCTAAGAACCCTTTGAAGAATTTTGCACCCTAATATTCCTCATATGTGGATCTGCTCCATACTGCCTTTTAAAAGTATCGACTTATATGGATTCACACTTTTCTTGGTTCATTACTGGAACTGTTTCTTTGCCCCGTGAAGTCAAATTACAACAAGGATTGAGTTGAAACCAGTCCCATTTTCATACTATTTCAGAAAGCTTTGCAAGCTGAAGGACAAAAGAAACATAAATAATTTGTATAGCTACAAACTAAAAATGACAAAGATAATGCATGATAGAAGAGGCAAATAGTGTTCATGTAAGTCCAAGAATCTAGTACAAATCACTAGAGTGAACATTAAAACGTGCTCCCTCAAAATCTTCTAGATTAAGGGAGACTGAAAAGATGTAATTTAATACATGTAGATTCCTTTGCTATAAAGGACATTAGTGGGGCAACTGGTGAAATATGAATAGGGGCCCTGGATTAGGTCATAGTTCAGTTCCGTCGCTCAGTCATGTCTGACTCATTGAGACCCCAGGGACTGCAGCACGCCAGGCCTCCCTGTCCATCACCAACTCCTGGAGTTGACTCAAACTCATGCTCATTGAGTTGGTGACGCCATCTGACCATCTCATCCTCTGTCGTCTCCTTCTCTTCCCTCCTTCAATCTTTCCCAGCATCACGGTCTTTTCAAATGAGTCGGTCAGGTCATAGTACAGCATCTTCGGATTTGGACACAATCACAGAAAACTAACCAAACTGATCACATGGATCACAGTCTTATCTAACTCAATGAAACTATGAGCCATGCTATGTAGGGCCACCCAAGACAGATGGGTCATGGTGGAAAGTTCTGACAAAACGTGGTCCACTGGAGAAGGGAATGGCAAACCACTTCAACATTCTTGCCTTGAGAAGCCCACGAACAGTATAAAGAGGCAAAAAGATGTGACACTGAAAGAGGAACTCACCAGGTTGGTGGGCGCCCAATATGCTACTAGAGAAGAGTGGAGAAATAACTCCAGAAAGAATGAAGAGGCTGAGCCAGAGCAGAAACAATGCAGAGTTGTGGGTGTAACTGGTGATGGAAGTAAAGTCTGATGCTGTAAAGCACAATATTACACAGGAACCTGGAATGTTAGGCCCATGAATCAAAGTAAACTAGCAGTGGTCAAACAGGAGATGGCGAGCATGAACATTAACATTTTAGGAATCAGTGAGCTAAAATGGACCCAAATGGGTGAATTTAATTCAGATGACCATTATATCTACTACTGTGGGCAAGAATCCCTTAGAAGAAATGGAGTAGCCATCATAGTAAACAAAAGAGTCTGCAGTACTTGGGTGCAATCTCAAAAATGACAGAATGATCTCAGTTCATATAAAGGCAAACCATTCAATATCACAGTAATCCAAGTCTATACTCCAACCACTAATGCCAAAGATGCTGAAGTTAAGTGGCTCTATGAAGACCTACAACTAACACCAAAAAAAAAAAAAAAAAAAAAAGTCTTTTCATCATAGGGGACTGGAATGCAAAAGCAGGAAGTCAAGAAATACACCTGGAGTAACAGGCAAGTTTGGCCTTGGAGTACAAAATGAAGCAGGAAAAAGGCTAACAGAATTTTGCCAAGAGAACACACTGGTCATAGCAAAACACCCTCTTCCAACAACACAAGAGAAGACTCTACACATGGACATCACCAGATGGTCAATACTGAAATCAGACGGATCATATTCTTTGCAGCCAAAGATGAAGAAGCTCTATACAGTCAGCAGAAACAAGACCAGGAGCTGACTGGCTCAGATCATGAACTTCTTATTGCTCAATTCAGATTTAAATTGAAGAAAGTAGGGAAAACCACCAGACCATTCATTTCAGTTCAGTCACCCAGACTCTCTGCAACCCCATGAACCGCAGCACGCCAGGCCTCCCTGTCCATCACCAACTGCTGGAGTCTACCCAAACTCATGTCCATTGAGTTGGTGATGTCATCCAACCATCTCATCCTCTGTCATCCCTTTCTCCTGCCCGGATGGGCATCAGAGTCTTTTCAAATGAGTCGGCTCTTTGCATTAGGTGGCCAAGGTATTGGAGTTTCAGCTTCAACATCAGTCCTTCCAATGAGCACTCAGGACTGATTTCCTTAGGATGGACTGGTTGGATCTCCTTGCAGTCCAAGGGACTCTCAAGAGTCTTCTCCAACACCACAGTTCAAAAGCATCAATTCTTTGGTGCTCAGCTTTCTTTATAGTTCAATGCTCACATCCATACATGACCACTGGAAAAACCATAGCCTTGACTAGACGGACCTTTGTTGACAGAGTAATGTCTCTCTTTACAGTAGCAGTGACAAATAAATTCAAGGGACTAGATTTGATAGAGTGCCTGAAGAACTATAGATGGAGGTTCATGACATTGTACAGGAGGCAGTGATCAAGTCCACCCCCAAGAAAGAGAAATACAGAAAGGCAAAATGGTTGTCTGAGGAGGCCTTACAAATAACTATGAAAAGAAGAGAAGTGAAAAGCAAAGAAGGAAAGGAAAGATACACCCATTTGAATGCAGAGTTCCAAAGAATAGCAAGGAGGGATAAGAAAGCCTTCCTCAGTGATCAGTGCAAGAAATAGAGGAAAATAATAGAATGGGTAATACTAGAGATCTCTTCAAGAAAATTAGAGATATCAAGGGAACATTTCATGCAAAGATGGGCGTGATAAAGGACAGAAATGGTATGGACCTAACAGAAGCAGAATATTAAGAAAAGGCAGCAAGAATACACAGAAGAACTGTACAAAAAAGATCTTCACGACCCAGATAATCGCGATGGTGTGTTCACTCATCTAGAGCCAGACATCCTGGAACGCAAAGTCAGGTGGACCTTAGGAGGCATCATTAGAAACAAAGCTAGTGGAGGTGATGGAATTCCAGTTGAGCTATTTCAAATCCTAAAAGATGATGCTGTGAAAGTGCTGCACTCAATATGCAGCAATATGCAGGCAAATTTGGAAAACTCAGCAGTGGCCATGGGACTGGAAAAGGTCAGTTTTCATTCCAATTCCAAAGAAAGGCAATGCCAAAGAATGCACAAACTACCACACAATTGCACTCATCTCACATGCTATCAAAGTAATGCTTAAAATTCTCCAAGACAGGCTTCAATAGTACGTAAACCGATAACTTCCAGATGTTCAAGCTGGATTTAGACAAGGCAGAGGAATCAGAGATCAAATTGACAACATCTGTTGGCTCATCAAAAAAGCAAGAAACTTCCATAAAAATATCTACTTCTGCTTTACTGACTATGCCAAAGTCTTTGACAGTGTGGATCATAACAAACCATGAAAAATTCTTCAAGATATGGGAATACTAGACCACCTGACCTGCCTCCTGAGAAATCTATATACAGGGCAAGAACCAACAGTTAGAACTGGACATGGAACAACAGACTGGTTCCAAATTGGGAAAGGAGTACGTCAAGGCTGTATATTGTCACCCTGCTTATTTAACTTATATGCAGAATACATCATGAGAAATGCTGGACTGGAAGAAACACAAGCTGGAATCAAGATTGCTGGGAGAAATATCAATAACCTCAGATATGCAGATGACATGACACTTATGGCAGAAAGCAAAAAAGAACTAAAGAGCCTCTTGAGGAAAGTGAAAGAGGAGAGTGAAAAAGTTGGCTTAAAACTCTTCAGAAAACAAAGATCATGGCTTCTGGTCCTATCACTTCATGGCAAATAGATGGGGAAACAGTGGATGACTTTATTTTTAGAGGTTCCAAAATTACTGTAGATGGTGACTGNCAAAAAAGAACTAAAGAGCCTCTTGAGGAAAGTGAAAGAGGAGAGTGAAAAAGTTGGCTTAAAACTCTTCAGAAAACAAAGATCATGGCTTCTGGTCCTATCACTTCATGGCAAATAGATGGGGAAACAGTGGATGACTTTATTTTTAGAGGTTCCAAAATTACTGTAGATGGTGACTGCAGAAATGAAGTTAAAAGATGCTTGCTCCTTGGAAGAAAAGTTATTACCAACCTAGACAGCATATTAGAAAGCAGAGACATTACTTTGCCAACAAAGGTCTGTCTAGTCAAAGCTANGGAGAGTGAAAAAGTTGGCTTAAGGCTCAGCATTTGGAAAATGAAGATCATGGCAACCAGTCCCATCACTTCATGGGAAATAGAAGGGGAAACAGTGGAAACTGTGTCAGACTTTATTTTTTGGGGCTCCCAAATCACTGCAGATGGTGACTGCAGCCATGAAATCAAAAGACACTTACTCCTTGGAAGAAAAACTATGACCAACCTAGATAGCATATTCAAAAGCAGAGACATTACTTTGCCGACTAAGGTCTGTCTAGTCAAGGCTATGGTTTTTCCAGTAGTCATGTATGGATGTGAGAGTTGGACTGTGAAGAAGGCTGAGCGCAGAAGAATTGATGCTTTTGAACTGTTGTGTTGGAGAAGACACTTGAGAGGCCCTTGGACTGCAAGGAGATCCAACCAGTCCATTCTGAAGGAGATCAGCCCTGGGATTTCTTTGCAAGGAATGATGCTGAAGCTGACATTCCAGTACTTTGGCCACCTCATGTGAAGAGTTGACTCATTGGAAAAGACTCTGATGCTGGGAGGGATTGGGGGCAGGAGGAAGGGGACGACCTAGGATGAAATGGCTGGATGGCATCACTGACTCGATGGGCATGAGTCTGAGTGAACTCTGGGAGATGGTGATGGACAGGGAGGCCTGGTGTGCTGTGATTCATGGGGTCACAAAGAGTCGGACACGACTGAGCGACTGAACTGAACTGAAGACCTAGCAAGATACCCAGTATATAATTGATATATAATAGCTAATTTTAACTAGTGAAGACAAGTTGAAACATGATCATAAAATATGAGTTAAGTCAAATATATAATTTCCTACAATTTCAGAGTCTATTATTCTTTCTCCATGGCTTTCAAACTAGAAATGAAAGAAGGAAAAGATATAAATTTCTTTCCTATCCTAATTTATCCAGGGTCATAAATAACAATTTTCAAAGCAAAAATAGACATTTTATTAGCACCTAAATGTCTAGATTATGTGACTATTTTATACTTTTTATTGAAGTATAGTTGAGGTACAGTATTATGGTAGTTTCAGGTATACAACATAATCATTTGACACTTGGATACATTCTAAAATGACCCACCACAATGAGTCAGTAACCTAGTAGGACTCTATGGGGCTTTACCAGAATAGCCCTGCTCCCCACGTATGTCCGCCACCTGCCTTTGGTCTGTAGAAAAACTGTAGCCTCCTAGCCTTCCCCGAGTTCCAAAGAATGCATTTAATCAAAGAAGTTGAGAAAATACAGGAAGAAAGGAAAACACTGGAGCAAGAGAAAATAATCATGTAAGCAAAGTCAAGGACATTTAGTTTCTCCCTCAAGGCTACAAATAATATTCTAAGCCATGTCCTTTGAGTTGTTTTGCAGATAATGAAACCCCCACTAGGTGGAAGAAGTTAACTGTCTGCTGCCTACAACACAGACCCTAGAGGATTTGGAACCAGAAGATTAATGATGTTGAATCCCAATTACCTCACCACCAACCAATCAGAAGAATGTTCATGAGCTGATACACATCTCAAGAACCCCTCCCTCACTCTGTCTTTAAAAACCTTTCCCTGAAAGCCTTAAAAACTTCCCTGCAGGCCTTTTGAGAAGGACTGGTCTCCTTGCTTGGTGCCCTGCAATAAATACTGTACTTTCCTTTACCATAACCCAGTATCAGTAGATTGACCCAAGTTTGGTTCAGTAACAAGTTTAGTAAGCCTATGTCCCCATACAAAGCTATTAAAATATTATTGACCATGTTCCATATGTTATTACATCCTCATGAGTTGTTTATTATATAAACAGAGGTTAGCTGCTCTTAATCCCCTTTACAGGTTTCACCCACCAGCCCTCACCTCTCTTGGCAGCGACCAACTCTCTATATCTATCCTATTAGTCTGTTTACAGAGGATCCTGGTGGGCTACAGTCCATGGGGTCGCAAAGAGTCAGACACGACTGAGCGACTCGACTTCACTTTCATTTGTGTGTTTTTAGATTTCCAGTGTAAGTGAAATCATGTTGCTGTTCAGTCCCTAAGTCATGTCCAGCTCTCTGCAACCTCATGGACTGTAGCCTGCCAGGCTCCTATATTAATGGGATATCCCAGGCAAGAATACTGGAGTGGGTCAGGGAAACTTCCTGACACAGGGGTTGGACCCACACCCCCTGCATTGGTAGGCAGATTATTTACCATCAAATTTTCCTTTCTCTAACTTATTTCACTTAGCATAATACCTTCTAAATCCATCCATGTTGTATCAAATGGCAAGATTTCATTAATCTTTTATAGCTGCTGCTGCTGCTGCTAAGTCACTTCAGTCGTGTCCGACTCTGTGCAACCCTAGAGACAGCAGCCCACCAGCTCCCCGGTCCCTGGGATTCTCCAGGCAAGAACAATGGAGTGGGTTGCCATTTGCTTCTCCAATGCATGAAAGTGAAAAGTGAAAGTGAAGTCGCTCAGTCACGTCCGACTCTTTGCGACCCCATGGACTGCAGCCTACCAGACCCTTCCGTCCATGAGATTTTCCAGGCAAGAGTACTCGAGTGGGCTGCTGAGTAATATTCTATTTTTATATATACCATGTTTTCTTTATCCTTTTAGCTGATAATGGAAACAGATTTCTTCCATATTCTGGCTATTGTAAATACTGCTACCATAAATATTGGAGCGCATATATCTTTTATAATTAATGATTTTTGTTTTCTTTGGGCAAATACCCAGAGTGAAAATGTTAGATCTTATGGCTGTTCTATTTTTAATTTTTTGATGAACATCCATAATATTTTCCATAGTGACTGTACCAATTTAAAATCACACCCACAGTGCATCAGAGTTTTATTTTCTCCACATCCTCACCACATTTGTTATTTGTTGGCTTCTGGAATGATAACCATTCCAACAGGTGTGGGATAGTGTCTCATCGTGGTTTTGACTTGCAGTTCTCTGATAAGAAGTGACTTTGAGCATCTTTCATGTGTCTCTTCTGTGTACCTTCCTTGGAAAAATATCTTCTCAGATCCTCTTCCAATTTTTTGTTGTAAGTTGGATGTTGAGTTGTTTGCATTCTTTATATATTTTGGATATTAAGCCCTTATCAGAAATATAATTTACAAACATCTACTCCCATTCAATAGTCTGCCTTTTCCCTTTGTTAATAGTTTCCTTTGCAAAATCTTTAGTTTGATACAGTCCCATTTGCTTGTTTTCTTTCGTTGCCCTTTCCTGATTGGTGTAGCAAGGACTTCCAATACTATGGCCGAATAAAAGAGGTTAGAACGAGTGTGCTCATCTTGTCTCTGATCTTAGAGTAAATGGTTACAGCTTTTCAGTGCTGAGTATAGTGCTGGCTGTGGGTTTGTCATATACAGCCTTAATTATTTTGAGGTATGTTTTCTCTGTATCTACTTTTTGCAAGTCTTTATACATGATGTGGTGTCTTTGTCTGCTTTTGACATCAGGGTGATGTTGGTTTCATGCAATGGGTTCAGAAGCATTCCTTCCTCTTCAAATTTTGGAAAAATTTTGAGAAGGATAGGCATTAACTCTTCTTTAACTGTTTGACAGAATTCTCATGTGAAGCCATCTGGTCCTGTACTTTTGTTTGTTGAGAGTCTTTTTCATTATTGGTTCAGTTTCACAACTGGTCTTCTCAGATTTTCTATTTCTTTCTGATACAGTCTTGGAAGATAATACGTTTCTAGGAATTTATCCATTCCTCTAGGTTATCTATTCTATTGTATAATTGTTCACAGTACTGTCATGATAATTTGTATTTTTGTGATGTCAGTTGTAACTAATCTTCTTGCATTTCAGATTTTATTTATCTATGTCTAGTCTCTTTTTCTGAAGGAGATCAGCCCTGGGATTTCTTTGGAAGGAATGATGCTAAAGCTGAAACTTCAGTACTCTGGCCACCTCATGCAAAGAGTTGACTCATTGGAAAAGACTCTGATGCTGGGAGGGATTGGGGGCAGGAGGAGAAGGAGACGACAGAGGATGAGATGGCTGGATGGCATCACTGACTCGATGGGCGTGAGTCTGAGTGAACTCCGGGAGTTGGTGATGGACAGGGAGGCCTGGTGTGCTGCGATTCATGGGGTTGCAAAGAGTCAGACACGACTGAGTGACTGAACTGAACTGAGTCTTTTTTCTTCTTGATAAGTCAGGCTAAAGGTTTATCAATTTTGTTTATCTATTCAAAGAGTCAGTTCTTTGTTTCATTTGTCTTTCCTATTGCTTTTTAAGTCTCTATTTCATTTATTTCAGCTCTGGTCTTTATTATTTCTTTCCTTCTATAAACTTTTGGTTTTATTTCTTAATTCTCTAGTTGTATTAGGTGTAAAGCTAGGGTGTTTGCTTGAGAATATTATTATTTCTTTAGGTGAGTTTGTATTACTATAAATTTCCTTTTCAGAACTACTTTCACTGCATTTCAAAGATCTGCGTTGTGTATTTGCTTCCAGGTATTTTTTTTTTTTTTTTTTCTCCATATTTATTCAAAATGGGCAATGATTGCATTTCTTAGCAATATTAAGTATCTGAGATCCCAAGAGGTTTAAAATTTCTTAAGTGACCCATCAGTGTTTTTTAGCATGCTGTTTAGTCTCCACAGGGCTTCCCTGCTGGCTCTGAGGGTAAAGAACACCAACGCAGGGAGATGTAAAAGATGTGTGTTTGATCCCTGGCTTGGGAAGATCCCCTGGAGGAGGGCATGGCAACCCACTCCAATATTCTTGCCTGGAGAATCCCATGGACAGAGGAGCCTGGTAAGCTACAGTCCATGGGGTCACGAGAGTCAGGAAGACTGAGCAACTAACACTTAGCCTCCACATGTTTGTGTTTTCTGCAGTTTTTTTTTTTTTTTTTCCTTATAGTTGATTTCTGATCTTATACTTTTGTGGTCAGAAAAGATACTTGATATAATTTCAGCCTTCTTAAATTTTCTGGGACATTTTTGGTGACCTAGCATGTGCTATATCCTGGGGAATGTTCAACATGTACTTGAAAAGAATGTGTATTCTGCTACTTTGGGAAGGAAGATTCTATATGTATCTATTAAGTTCATCTGGCCTAAACTATCATTTAAGACCAGTGTTTTCTTACAGATTTTCTATTTGGATGCTCTATCCACTGATGTAAGAGAAATAGTCACCTCCCCTGCTACTACTGTGCTGCTGTCAATTGCTCTCTTTCTGCTTGTTAAAGTTTACTGTGTATATTTATGTCTTCCTACGTAGGGTACATATACATTTACAATTGTTATACCGTCTTTTTGGATCAACTCTCTTCTCATTATGGAATGCCCTTCCACGCTTCTTGTTACAGTCTGTTTTAAAGTATTTTTTGTCTGATATAAGCATTGATGCCTGAGATTGCTTTTGTTCCATGTTAATTGAGAAAAATAATGGATGGGAGCAATTCCTAGAGACGCTGGCTGCAGGGGCCGAAGGGTTCCAGGGCTAGTGCAGGCTCACTGGTGTGTGGGGCTGAGCCCTGGGTCAGCTGGATACACAGCCCGGGGAAGCTGGTGCTGGTGCTGGTCTACTGGTGGGTATAGTCAGGTCCTGAGGACAATTGGCTGTGGGTGCTGAGGGGTCAGGGCTGCTGCCAGGCCACTGATGAGCAGGACCAAGCCCCAGGGTAGCTGGTTGCAGGGCCCAGGTAAGGCTGGGGATGGTGCTGGCCTGCTGTTAAATGGATAAGACCCTGGGCACTAATAAGCTAAAAAGTGAAAGTGAAGTCGCTCAGTTGTGTCTGACTCTTTGTGACCCCGTGGACTGTAGCCCGCCAGGCTCCTCAGTCCATGGGATTTTCCAGGCAAGAGTACTGGAGTGGGTTGCCATTTCCTTCTCCAGGGGATCTTCCCAACCGAGGGATCAAACCCTGGTCTCCCGCATTGCAGGCAGATGCTTTAGCATCTGAACCACCAGAGAAGCCCCAATAAGCTAGAAAGAAGGCTCCAAACATGCTTGCCATCACCATTGTCCTCACAGTTAAATAAGGTACCCAACATAGTTGCCATGGCCATCTATGTCCCCAGAGGGAGTTCCTGGTGCCTTGGGCCTCTCTGAGAGGCTAAATAAGATTAGCAAGTGGGGCTGACCCAAGCTCTTTTCAAATGACTACTTTTGTGCTGGGACTCGAGAGTGTATGAGGTTTTGCACACGTCCATTAAGAGCAGCTTATTTCCTACAGCCTTATGGCTCTCCTGCTGGCAACTAAACCAGATGTTCTGGGAACTTTTCTTCCAAGACCGTGACCAGCAGTAGGGAGCGTGATGAGAGCTCAGACCCCTTGCTCCTTGAGAATCTCTCTGTTATTGTGATTACCTTTATGTTTGGGGGTCAGCTACCTGGAGGTGTGTGTCTTCACTATACCACATTCTCTGTCCCTCCTACCCATTTCACTGTGGTTCCTTCTTCATGTCTTTAGTTCTGCGAAATCTTTCCTTCTAGGCTTCAGGTTATTCTCGTTGATATCTTCTCTGTAAATGGTTGTAAATGTGGTATGCCCATGGGAGGAGGTGAGCTCAGGGTCTTCCTATTCCACCATCCTGGCTGCACCTCTCTGTTATTTCATAAGAGCAGCTGAAAATGAAAAAAAGTGAAGCATTTCTTTAGCTTCACCCCTAATCACTCTGTGGATATTCTAACTCACATAACAATCCTCCAAAGTCCAAGACTGAGCGAACTACAGACTATGCCTCAGCATCATCTCATAGCATGGCCAAATCTGGGGAACCTCCTCTCCAATGAAAGTAACACGATGAGGCTCCTGAAAGACATGTTGTATTGATCTCCCAGCTTAGAGCCAGCAAGACTTGAATTCTTGGATAGATTGAGTCACTACCATAGCACAGAGTGAGCCACCTCTTTCTGCTTACCCTTGGGAAGTTTCCTGAACCTAATTTCTGTGCCTCAATCATATTTGCCCTTATGTTTGCTAAATTCTTCCTCAAGAGTCTATTTGATTTTTCCCCAATTTTTCAGACATATATGATTCAAAACACTCAAAATCCCTACATCAATTTCCATTCTTCTTTACTATAAGCTACAGGTCAGTTTCTCTCCACTGCCTGTTGCCTCCTGAAAAGGATCTACATCCAACTGCTATGATTCTGCTACTTCTATTTTCCCTACTGCCTGGAAAGCATATTCTACACATTCAACACTATATATGCCTTCATAACGAACATAAAATGATGACAAGATTCACAAACAAATGAAAAGTTGGCCAATTATGTAGTAAAAGAAAAAAAAATCAGCTATAATTACACTGTAAAGGATAGACAAAGTTTTATTGATGTTTGTCCTTTAAATTTTAGAAATCCTTGAAACAGTTTCAAAAGTATTTTTCTCCTTTGCAACCTTAAAAAACAAAAATTTGATTACCCTATTTTTAATCAAAAAAATATTTCCATGGAGACAGATGAAAAGTATCACAGTTATCATTACTTTCCTTGTCTTAATTGGAAAATAAATGTGAGGTTGTGGCCATATAACATTTTACAATCTCTTCTCCTCTTTTGTTCTGAAATATTCTTGGATATAGTTGAAAGAAAATGGCAACATATGGTCCATTAGTTTAAATGAGGTGGGGGAAGAATAGGACAGATTATTAATGCTAATAATTTATGCTTCCTTTGTATCTATATTCTGTTGCCTTGATGAGGATTTGGCAGGCCTCATAGTAAAATGAAATTTAAGGTTAAAGGTTAAAATTTGACAAAAGAATTTTTTTGAGCAAAAAGACGAGCAAAGGAAAACTGTCCACAGAGGATAATTATGGAGGTCCTATCTGTACTTCTGTAATACAAATCATCTGCTAGCAAAGTAACATTTCTTAAATACTTTTCAAATATTGAACTAAAATTATCTGGGGGGAAAATTCTTAATGTCACCTTATGGTTATTCAATGGTTGCTCTAATTTTGAGTATTTTAAGATGAAAATCTGGTGTTTTCTTCTGGATATTTAGAGCTGAATAGACTTTCAAGTATTGAGGGAACAACATGGCTATTTAAGTATCAACATATCAGTTCAATTCAGTTCAGTCGCTCAGTCGTGTCCGACTCTTTGCGACCCCATGAATCGCAGCGTGCCAGGCCTCCCTGTCCATCACCAACTCCCGGAGTTCACCCAAACTCACGCCCATCNCTGGTTATAGGGTGGGAATGGGTGAAGATGGAACATAGGGCGAAAGCATAATTAGGGAGTTTGGGGTGGACATGTACACACTGCTATGTTTAAAATGGACAAGCCACAAGGTCCTCCTATATAGCACATGGACCTCTGCTCAGTGTTCTGTGGCAGCCTGGATGGGGAGTCTGGGGGAGAACAGATACAAGTGTGTGTATGGCTAAGTCCCTTCGCTGTTCATCTGAAACTCACAACACTGTTAATCGGCTACCCCAATACAAAATAAAAAGTTAAAAAACAAAAACAGTCTGTCAAGCCACTGTAGTCTGATTCAAATTAGGAGTGGTGAGCCATGTCCAGTCCACTCACATGTGGTACATGGAGCTCTACCACTCACCTTGTGACCTTCAACAATGACTACACCTCCCAGCTCTATCTTTGGAAAATGAGCTNCCCAATACAAAATAAAAAGTTAAAAAACAAAAACAGTCTGTCAAGCCACTGTAGTCTGATTCAAATTAGGAGTGGTGAGCCATGTCCAGTCCACTCACATGTGGTACATGGAGCTCTACCACTCACTTTGTGACCTTCAACAATGACTACACCTCCCAGCTCTATCTTTGGAAAATGAGCTCAGGGTAGCCCCTACCTCTTGGGTTGCTGTGGGGATTTACCTACAGAAGTTAATACAAATAGGAGAAGTGGGTGACAGAGTGAAGCTGTTCAAGCTGTATTTATGCCTTCCCTCGGCCCGGCACGTGCTGGGTGCTCCCTCACTGAGCTGATGGATTGGGACGTGTCAGGGAGGAAGACATTTTCCCCTAACTTCTAGGTTTTTCTGGCTGGTCTAAGAATTAAATAGACAGGAGACAGATTCATGGGAGGAAAATCAAACAAAATTTTAGTAATATGGATGAAAGGGGGTACCCAGAAAACTTAAGTAACTCGGCTGAAACCCTCACCTTAAATACCATTACCAGCTAAAGACAAAACAGGATGTTGACGGTAGGCAGGATCAGTTATGGGAGGTTACCAGGAAAAAAACAAGGGTAAGATTTCATGCAGGTATAAATCCCTCCCTTCTCCACTTGATAGGTTTCTAGAGATTTGGTCATCCTCTTTCCTACAGCAAGGGACACAAGACTACAAATAGAGATTCCTCTTATAACTGTGAACATTACTTACAAAAGGGTAACTCCTGCTGAGTTTTCAGAGTTTTTTGTTTCGTCTATCTTTGTTTTGTCTGCTGCTTTTTAGAAAATAACCAGCTCAAATGACTAAGAAACCAAAGAAACCTTTTTTAGAGTGACAAATTCTGCTTACCCAGGGGTGGCAATACAGACCTTTCTCAAGTAGCCACAGACATACACAAATACAAGCATCGGCAAGGGCCGTGGAAGGAAAACACAGCGGGCTATCAGAGATGTGCTGACTGGTGAATGAGGTCAGTCTCCAGGTTCAAGACATTAAACTGGACAGCAGAGTGGTTAAAGCAGGAACTCTGGGTAGAGTACTCAAGTTTGCCCCCAGCTGCTCCACCTTCTACTAACCCGTGAACAATTCATTCGATCTCTTGATTCCTTCATCTGTACAACGAGTGCAAGAAGGCCCAGTCCTTACCTCATAGGGCTGTGGTGAAGATTACATGGTTAACAGTGTATGGTGCTTAGCACTGTAGAGGTAGGCGGCACGTGCCCATTGGTAGTTGGCAGAAGAGCACCTGGCACACACCGAGGCCTTGATAATGTAGCTATTATCTCAGTGGTACTTTGACCAAGAGCAAAACAAAATATAATGCTGTCTCAACAGTCTGGCCTAGGAGGACTTAATGAGCTAAGGCTTTCAATTTTTCTTTTTTAGTAAACTCAAGCTGCACTTGGAAGAATTTATCAAAAAAAAAAAAAAATCCCCCTGTGCAGGTTCCATTCTGAAATAAATGAATTCAAAATTCTTAGGGAGAGACCATGGGCATCCTTTTTTTTTTAAGAAATTTCTCCAGTCATTTTAATTGCAGCTTGGGTTGAGAACCATCGATCCAAGGCACTCAAAATGTAAGACAGTTCACAACTCTAACTCTATAGTGCAATGGGTTATTACCGTTACTGTGGCCTCCAGTGTACAACCCGTGGTCTTAGAGCATACAAATAACTAGTCTTCTGAAGCGGCTGTGTGTGTTAGTCGCTCAGTCGTGTCTGAGCAGTTAGGTTTCCAATAATTCCTGTGCTCTCATCCCACCCCCCTTTACCCTGACCCCGGCAACCCCTTTACTCCAACAGCAGAACAAACATCCGGAGGAAAGGCGCACAGGCTAAGTCCCCTGCCCCTTCTAGCGACTGACTCCTGTGCATTCCCACCTGGGCACAATTTAAGAGCCTGCTAAGACAACATTCTCCGGGCTTGAATTACTTACAGGCAGAGGCCACCCAGCCCAACTAGTGTGTCGTGCATCCGCAGCAAGGTACCTTTCCGCATCCCAGAAACCTTTAACATAGAGAAGCTAAGCCAGATATTTGTCCTTAGGGTGAGGAGAAGGAAGGGATCAGGTTTCAGATCCTTGGGCATTGAGTCCGTTTCCGAACCCGTAATTCAAGAAACGAGTCTGTCTACCTCGAGAGGCTTAAGTGCCACGTCTTCCAGCTTGCTTGGGTCGTGGTTCCATTTGGATGTATACATGTGTCAAAACCCATCGAGCCGTAAATCTGGGCCTTTTACTTGGGGTAAAGGTACGCCTCGATTTTTAAAAACAGCACTGGGTAAAATTAAGTCGAAAATCAGTCTTGCGGTACGAGCTTCACGTGAAAGGATGAACCAAAGAGGGGAATCCCAAATTAGTTACCCACGTCCCGTGTGACCTGCCAGATTAGCTTACAAAGGGAGTGGAGTTGGAGGGTCTAAGGACGTCCCTGGACTTTCCGACAACGATGGTACAGAAAGGAACAGACGGAGCCCCAAGCACCGCGCGGTTTCGCCTGGATCATGCGCGGCCAGGCGTCCTTACCGAGCACCAGGAAGGACAGCACCCAATGCAGCACCGCCGCCGTCTGCAGCCTCCGCGCCAGCGGGATGTTGAGCGGCGCAAACTCCACCTTCATGGTCCGGCCGTGGCGAGCGAGGGCGACGCCGAGCGCGGTCGCCTAGGACCTCCGAGCTCCGCTGCGCCGGCAGGTGTGAGAGGCCGCCAGGGCCAGAACCCGGCCCTCGAGCACAGAGGAGGCGGCGACCGCCCAGGACTGGGCGCGGACTGGTCTTGGTCTTGTGTGGGAGGGCGCGCCGGAGCTGAGGCTGGGGGCTGCCAATCACGAGCGCCGGGGCTCGGGAGCAGCTGCGGCGCCCGGAGCGCATTGGCTGACTAGCCAGGGCGCCGAGGAGAGAGCGCAATGCTGGGCACAAAGGTCGGCAAGCGGAGTCAGCTGGCAACCTGCCCAAGCCCGGCAACTCGGGTTTCTGCAATTAGCCTAGAAACCCGGGGGTCCCCACCGAACCCTGACCGTTGTTCAGAGATCGATTACTGTGCGCCCGGCTTCAGCACCCGCCCTTAAACCCACCTCTTCCTCCTAAAGTGTCTGCAGCTGGGGAAGGGTTAGGCTCTCCCCGCAGCTGGAGGTAGGAGCAAGAGTTAGCTTCTCTGAAGCTTGGTACCCATCTGTTTATTGGTCTGTGTCCCCCACACCACTCCCAAATTCCGGGGGACTCCTCAGCTTTGTGTCTCAGGTTCCTACACCTATCCTGGAAACCTTTCGCTTATTCATTCAATGGACGTTTACTGAATACCTACCACTTGCTGGGAACCAATCTGGGCGCTGAGGATACACTAGCCCATTCATCAGTTCTGCTCTCAGTACAAACTGGGATTGGAGGGTGGGGGTGGGGCGGGGAGAGAAACAAGAAAAATTAACCACACCATGGGTGTGTAATTGCAAAATGAAACCCTACTATGAATGAATGGGAAGGTTCTAGGACTTAGACTGGAGGGTCAGTCTCAGAAGAAGTGACCTTGACGTTAATTATAAAGGTGAATCTAACTCAAGCAAAGGTAAGCACAGGCGCCAAGGTCCTTTGGCTGAAACTAAAGACCAATATAATGGGAACTCAGAGAACAAGGAGATTGTAGTGAAATGACGCAGAAACAGTGGCCAAGAATCAGACCCTTGCAGGCTGTGTATAGGGTTCAAGACTTTACCCTAAGATTTGCCACGGAAGGATTCTATTTATGATATGTTAAATAAATGGAGTGATTTTAAATTGTGCCTCGTGCTTCCCCTGTGGCTCAGTGGTAGAGAATCTGCCTGCCAATACAGGCGACACAGGTTGGATCCCTGGGTGGGGAAGATCCCCTGGAGAAGGAAAGGGCAACCCACTCCAGTATTCTTGCCTGGGAAATCCCATGGAGAGAGGAGTCTGTTGGGCTGAAGTCCATGGGGTTGCAAAAGAGTCAGACACAACTTTGCAACTAAATAACAGATTGTGCCTTATCCTGTGAGCACCCACTACATTTTCTTTATAAATCTTACTGTAGAGTTGACCAACACCAAGTGGGAGGTAGCTGTCAAGTCATTGCTAGAGGGAGTTTGGAACAGGGCAAATCAACATAATTGACTACCAATCCCCCCACCATGCCCCTTTCTCCTTCAACATTTTAATAGAAAGTTAGATAAAAACAACAACACCTGAGTAGTTCAGGGGAGTAGTTTGTGATTTTTTGTATGCAAAACTTGCTGGCTTTTTTTTTTCCTAATTGAGAAATCACTTTTTTTTTTTTCTGCCCCATTTTCTTTATTTCAAGCCACAGGTCTACTTGGAGGGTCATGCAGCAAGTGGCTTGTAAATAAAATCAGAGTCTATGAATAGTGTCAGCACATTAAGAGACAGAATCACTGAATTCTCTCCTTAGGTCAAGATCTTTGGGATCCAGGAGTTGGTATTATTTATGGCACACCTGAGAGGTACCTGGCTCCGATTAACATTACCATGCTACTCACTACAAAAAAGCCCAAAGGTAGACTACTGAAGATGCCAGTGCCACCATTTTCTGAAGATTTAGTAGCCCAATGCATGGCCTTCATTACAGCCTTTTTCCATGTGGAATAACGAATTTCGCTCTCCTTGGCGTTGATCTGAGGTTCAAACCGCTCCATTGTGACAGCTGACAAATCCTCAGGCTCAAGACTCCACACGCCGACCCCTTCTGCAGCCCCTGCTGCCATGGCAGCTCCCAAGGCAGTTGTTTCCGGCATCAAGGGCTTCACTACCGGGATATACAGAATGTCGGCTTGCAGTTGCATCAAAATTTTATTGTTAGTCATCCCTCCGTCCACCTGCAAGTGACTGAGTGGAATTCCACAGTCGCGGTTCATGGCGTCCAGAATTTCTCGGGTTTGGAAACAAACAGCTTCTAGTGCAGCAAAAGCAATATGGCATTTATTGGTGAACTGAGTGAGCCCACAGATGATCCCTCTGGCACTGGGCTCCCAATAAGGGGCATATAGGCCTGAAAAGGCTGGGACGAAATAGCAACCATAGGAGGTACCTACTTCTTTAGCAAGTTTTTCAATTTCCTCTGAGGTCTTTATAATTCCAAGATTGTCCCTTAGCCAGCGAACAACAGCACCGGCTATAGCTACCGAACCTTCTAGTGCGTAATATACTGGTTTGTCTCTGCCGAGCTTGTAAGCCACTGTGGTCAGAAGGCCATGTTCAGAAAATACACACTTATGGCCTGTATTGCATAGTAAGAAACAGCCTGTCCCATACGTGTTTTTGGCTTGTCCATCCTGGAAGCACAGTTGTCCCACCAATGCAGCAGACTGGTCCCCTAGACACCCCGATATGGGCACACCTTCCAAAGACCCAGCTTTCATTAGGCCATAGATCTCAGAAGAACTCCGGATATTTGGAAGAATTTTCATTGGAACTTCAAAAAACTCACAGAGCTCCTTATCCCATTCCAAAGAGTGAATGTTGAAAAGCATTGTCCTGCTTGCATTTGTTACATCCGTACAATGGACACCTCCATGGGCTCCTCCTGTCAAGCTCCAAATAAGCCATGAATCAATGGTCCCAAAAAGTGCTCTATCTTCCTCAACTGCCTTTTGAACTTTTCTCACGTTGTCAAGAAGCCAACGAAGTTTCACTGCGCTGAAGTAAGTGCTCAGTGGAAGGCCTGTCTTGGTCTTCACAAAGTTGTTATTTACTGGGATGCTTTTACTAAGACTCTCAACGGTAGACTGGGTTCTCAGATCGAGCCACACCACAGCATTGTATAGAGGTTCTCCAGTTAATTTGTCCCAGACTACAGTGGTTTCCCTCTGGTTACTGACACCAATAGCTTTTATGTTGGAAATATCAATATTGAGCTGTCCAAGTTTCTCACACGTTTTCTCTATACACTCATACACAGACAGCAGGATTTCCTTAGGGTCTTGTTCCACCCATCCTTCTTTAGGAAACTCTTGTTTTATTTCCACCTGATGATGACTAAGTAGTTCGGCTGTTTTTGAGTTGAAAACTAAAAATCGCGTCGAGCTGGTGCCCTGGTCCACTGCTCCCACCAACGGCCCCAAAACTGCTTTCTTCGTGGCTGCCATGAAACTAGCTTCGGTCGGTCGGCGGGCGGGCGAACGCGTCCTGTTTCCCAGGTGACGGCGGCAGGCAGGGAGGGGAGGACGGCGAGCCCAGAGGGTCAAGCGGCGCGCAGCCTCAGAACGCATTATCTGCCCCAAGCTTCTCGCCCCGCCCCTTCCACTTCTAGACTTCTTGCTTGGACCTCCCACCACTGCTACTGGGAATGTTATGCGTATACACCATGTCACACATTCTGCAAAGCCCTTCACCAAACAGAGCGCATCGTAAAGCAACCCTGTGAAATTAGCTCATTTGTCAGTTAATGAAGGCCAGGGTCAAAGTCAAGCAACTGGTAGAGTGACAGTTCAGCTTTGTTTACAACGTAGAGAGGAGAGTCCTCCCTTCTTCAGTTGACCCAAACGTGGAACAAGTATTTATGCAGTACCTGCTTGGCACCAGGCATAGCCCTCTGTCCTGATAACCCAAAGGTGAATTAAGATAGGGTCGCTGAGACTGATAATTCACACGTATTCATTCATTGACTATTTATGGAAAGGCATCCAGGTGCTAAACACTACGTGGGGTATGGGGATGGGCTGCATAAGTGAAAGTGAAGTCGCTCAGTCGTGTCCGACTCTGTGACCCCATGGACTGTGGCCTATCAGGCTCCTCCATCCATGGGATTTTTCAGGCAAGAGTACTGGAGTGGATTGCCATTGCCTTCTCCAGGGGATCCTCCTGACCCAGGGATCGAACCCAGGTCTCTGGCGCTGCAGACAGACACTTTACCGTCTGAGCCACCGGGGAAGCCTGCATAAGAGGGGGTGAATAGAAAGATCTCTGACTTCATAGGGCTCAGAGTCTAGTGAGAGAAACAAAAGAAAACAAATGTGTGCTAGTGCCCTGAAAGACGCAAACAAGTTCTAGTGATGGAGGATGAACACCTAATTATTTTTAAAATTAATTAATTTATTTTAATTGAAGGCTAATTACTTTCCAATACTGTGGTGGTTTCTGCCATACATTGACATGAATCAGCCACGGGTGTGCATGTGTCCCCCATCCTGAACCCCCATCCCACCTCCCTCCCCATCCCACCTCCCTCCACATCCCATCCCTCACGGCTGTCCCAGTGCACCGGCTTTGACGCCCTGTTTCGTGCATTAAACTTGGACTGCTTCTTTCACATATGGTAATATACATGTTTCAGTGCTATTTTCTCAAATCATCCCACCTTTGCCTTCTCCCACAGAGTCCAGAAGTCTGTTCTTTACATCCGTGTCTCTTTTGCTGTCTTGCATATAGTGTCGTGGTTACCGTCTTTAACACCTAATTATTAAGAGAAGAGATTGGAAGTAACAAGAGTGGAAGTAGGGAGACTCTAAGGAGGCTATTGTGAGAACAGAGGATGCTGGGTTGACCTATTGTGTTAGCAAATAGAGATGGATTTGACATAAGCTTGAGAGCTATGAAGACTGACAGGTTAATTGGATTCACAATCTATTGGTAGGCAAGACAAGTGAGCTACCCAGAATTCCTATTCCTAGTCATTTGGAGTTCACTCTCCTGAAGTATGCTCTTGTCACTTTCCCGGAGCCCTGAGCAGGTGGAAAAGAACTGTCATATCCCACCACAACTCATTTGAACAAAGTAGGGACCCATGAAGGTCTATCACCACTTTAATTAGCAAATAAATCATTCATTCACTTGTTTAAAATTCAACACACTTATTTTGTACATATTGTGTACATATTGTGTCCCAGGTTATTGGAGTTAAATGTTTACTGGAGTTAAATGGTGAGAAAGTTTTAATTCATCAAGCTATTCAGAACAACTTTTCTGTATGAGTTTTGTTGACTTCTAGAAATAAAACTAATAGGAAAACATGAACCTTAGACATTATCTTTCTAAACTACACATTTTGTGGAATAGGGAGCTTAGGGCAAAGAAGCTGATTTGTCTGTGGCACCCTAGCTAGTTACTGGCAAGGGGTAGACCAGATGTCTCTATGAGTGCATTAAAACAGATGAGGAGAAGTGATGTCCTGTAGGATCATGGGTTTCAAGCTTTGACTTTAGCAGGGGTTTTTTCTTTTAAATCCTCAAAGAACTCCAATTGATAAAAGAAATCAAAGTGAATCTGCTCTTATTGGAAAGGAACAGGGACCCTGACTGCCACTTTGTCAGTATCTTCCTCCTTCCCAAGGTAACTGTATTTTTAGCAAAATGAAACTAATATCATCAAATAGAACTGAAACCATTTGGTGTCATTTTGAGGGACTCCAAAGAGTTCTACTACCACAGTCCTTTATGTCTCAGCACAGAAAAAATTCAGGGAGAGGCAAAGTGATGGATAAGATGGATATTAGAGTAGGATGCTTGTGAGGCTTACAAGCAGGTAGGAGAGGAGGGGTGCCACACCCCCCAGAACTTACTGGGCTACAGTTTTATAATCAAAGGAGAGTGGGGAGGGGGAGAAGAACTTCTTTGTCTTTCTTGAGTAGGCATCATGCTTCCATCATCAGTTCCTCCTCCAGGCTGAGAAGGGGAGTTTTGGTGTCCGTACCTGGCAAGCTAGGTTCACAAATTATTGTTTTTAGTATGTACAGAGAGTGTGTCCTAGCTTACCGAGCTCACTGGGCAGGATGTGGGTCTCATGCCACCATTGTTTTATTGTTTGGGGGCATATCTTGTGTTTCTCTTGCATGGTCTTGTTGTTAATCAACTCTGCTTGGTTTTGTACTTAAGCAAACCTGCTTTCTCTTTCCTTTCTTTAATAATTTTATTTATTTATTTTTGGCTGTGCTGGGTCTCCGTTGCTGTGAAGGCTTTTTCCCTAGTTGCAGTGAGCTGCAGCTGCTCTCTGGTCATGGTGTGCTGTCTTCTCGTTTTTGTGGTTTCTCTTGTTGGGGAGAGCAGTCTTAGTTGCGCTGAGGCATGTGGGATCTTCCTGGACCAGGCATTCAAGCCATGTCTCCTGCATTGGCCTTTGTATTCTTTCCCGCTGAGCCACCACGGAAGCCCAAACCTACTTTCTTGAGTAATCATTAACTTAGAGGAGTCTCCCGCATTCTTCCTGTTTTACAGTACCTAAATGGGACAAACTGTTTAATCACCTACTTTGTCCCATTCAGAATCTCCACGGGACTGGCGAAATGGGTTGAAAACCACTTTGTGTGTGTGTGTGTGTGTGTGTGTGTGTGTGTGTGTGGTGGCGGTGGCGTGGTAGTAGTGGGTCATTTAATATTTGGAGAAATACACAGCTTAAGCAGGGCTGCAGTTAAGTAAGTGTATGTGATGTATCAACTANTCTTCCCCATCCCACCTCCCTCCACATCCCATCCCTCACGGCTGTCCCAGTGCACCGGCTTTGACGCCCTGTTTCGTGCATTAAACTTGGACTGCTTCTTTCACATATGGTAATATACATGTTTCAGTGCTATTTTCTCAAATCATCCCACCTTTGCCTTCTCCCACAGAGTCCAGAAGTCTGTTCTTTACATCCGTGTCTCTTTTGCTGTCTTGCATATAGTGTCGTGGTTACCGTCTTTAACACCTAATTATTAAGAGAAGAGATTGGAAGTAACAAGAGTGGAAGTAGGGAGACTCTAAGGAGGCTATTGTGAGAACAGAGGATGCTGGGTTGACCTATTGTGTTAGCAAATAGAGATGGATTTGACATAAGCTTGAGAGCTATGAAGACTGACAGGTTAGTTGGGTTCACAATCTATTGGTAGGCAAGACAAGTGAGCTACCCAGAATTCCTATTCCTAGTCATTTGGAGTTCACTCTCCTGAAGTATGCTCTTGTCACTTTCCCGGAGCCCTGAGCAGGTGGAAAAGAACTGTCATATCCCACCACAACTCATTTGAACAAAGTAGGGACCCATGAAGGTCTATCACCACTTTAATTAGCAAATAAATCATTCATTCACTTGTTTAAAATTCAACACACTTATTTTGTACATATTGTGTACATATTGTGTCCCAGGTTATTGGAGTTAAATGTTTACTGGAGTTAAATGGTGAGAAAGTTTTAATTCATCAAGCTATTCAGAACAACTTTTCTGTATGAGTTTTGTTGACTTCTAGAAATAAAACTAATAGGAAAACATGAACCTTAGACATTATCTTTCTAAACTACACATTTTGTGGAATAGGGAGCTTAGGGCAAAGAAGCTGATTTGTCTGTGGCACCCTAGCTAGTTACTGGCAAGGGGTAGACCAGATGTCTCTATGAGTGCATTAAAACAGATGAGGAGAAGTGATGTCTTGTAGGATCATGGGTTTCAAGCTTTGACTTTAGCAGGGGTTTTTTCTTTTAAATCCTCAAAGAACTCCAATTGATAAAAGAAATCAAAGTGAATCTGCTCTTATTGGAAAGGAACAGGGACCCTGACTGCCACTTTGTCAGTATCTTCCTCCTTCCCAAGGTAACTGTATTTTTAGCAAAATGAAACTAATATATCAAATAGAACTGAAACCATTTGGTGTCATTTTGAGGGACTCCAAAGAGTTCTACTACCACAGTCCTTTATGTCTCAGCACAGAAAAAATTCAGGGAGAGGCAAAGTGATGGATAAGATGGATATTAGAGTAGGATGCTTGTGAGGCTTACAAGCAGGTAGGAGAGGAGGGGTGCCACACCCCCCAGAACTTACTGGGCTACAGTTTTATAATCAAAGGAGAGTGGGGAGGGGGAGAAGAACTTCTTTGTCTTTCTTGAGTAGGCATCATGCTTCCATCATCAGTTCCTCCTCCAGGCTGAGAAGGGGAGTTTTGGTGTCCGTACCTGGCAAGCTAGGTTCACAAATTATTGTTTTTAGTATGTACAGAGAGTGTGTCCTAGCTTACCGAGCTCACTGGGCAGGATGTGGGTCTCATGCCACCATTGTTTTATTGTTTGGGGGCATATCTTGTGTTTCTCTTGCATGGTCTTGTTGTTAATCAACTCTGCTTGGTTTTGTACTTAAGCAAACCTGCTTTCTCTTTCCTTTCTTTAATAATTTTATTTATTTATTTTTGGCTGTGCTGGGTCTCCGTTGCTGTGAAGGCTTTTTCCCTAGTTGCAGTGAGCTGCAGCTGCTCTCTGGTCATGGTGTGCTGTCTTCTCGTTTTTGTGGTTTCTCTTGTTGGGGAGAGCAGTCTTAGTTGCGCTGAGGCATGTGGGATCTTCCTGGACCAGGCATTCAAGCCATGTCTCCTGCATTGGCCTTTGTATTCTTTCCCGCTGAGCCACCACGGAAGCCCAAACCTACTTTCTTGAGTAATCATTAACTTAGAGGAGTCTCCCGCATTCTTCCTGTTTTACAGTACCTAAATGGGATTAACTGTTTAATCACCTACTTTGTCCCATTCAGAATCTCCACGGGACTGGCGAAATGGGTTGAAAACCACTTTGTGCGTGCGCGCGCGCGCGCGTGTGTGTGTGTGTGTGTGTGTGTGTGGTGGCGGTGGCGTGGTAGTAGTGGGTCATTTAATATTTGGAGAAATACACAGCTTAAGCAGGGCTGCAGTTAAGTAAGTGTATGTGATGTATCAACTAGACTCAGTGCTGACCAGGTTCTGTCATTGTCGTTCCTGTGTGCTCAATTTTGTCAGACTCTTTGAGACCTTATGGACTGTAGCCTGCCAGGCTTTTGTGTCCAAGGGATTCTCCAGGCAAGAATACTGGAGTGGGTTGCCATTTCCTTCTCCGGGGGATCTTCCTGACCCAGGGGTCATACCTGGATCTCTTGCATCTCCTGCACCGGCAGGAGGATTCTTTACCATTGAACCAGCATCTCCCCAGCTACTGGGCTACATGCTTCATATGCTGTGTTTGCTTTAAGCCTCATAACAGCTCTCCAGGGTAATACAATTATTCCTGTTACCAGTAAAGAAAGTGAGGCTAGAGGTCAAAATAATTGTTTACCTAGTAGGTAGTGGAAGTAAGTTTCTGTTGTTTGAAAATGGGTTTGTCTGTTTCTAGAGCCTGAGCAAAGAACTGCCATACTAGGCTCCTCCTCAAACGATACCACAAGGAAGGAAGGGAATGTTGTTGAAACCAAGGAATAAGTCACTGAAGAGCAAGTGGAAGAATGCAGAGGGCCCAAATTTGTCATAGTTTGGGTTAGGGTTAGTTATTCATTCAGTCAGTAGTTGTTTGCCAGTCATATTCTATGTGCTTGGCATTGGGTATACATGAGTGAATAAAACGTGCATAACTTTTCAATAATCCAACAAAAATTTATAAAGCAGCTTTGCCACAGTAAATCCTGAGGTGGCCATTGTGTTGGAAATCAGCTGTCCAACTTGAAGATCTGAGATTTCAGCAACCAAGTGTGGTTCCTCTTTCCAGGTTCTATCTTTAATTAAGGAATGAGAAGGTGACAGTTCAGATTGCATCATAGGTTACAATAGTCTACCCTTGAAAATGAGTAACTAAAAATCACTTCTTTGTTTTGTTTCCTGTGCATTTGACAATAGCTAACTTCTACTAGCAAGAAAATTTTGAAAAGACCCTGATGCTGGGAAATATTGACGGCAAGAGGAGAAGGGGACAATAGAGAATGAGATGGTTGGATGGCTTCACCAATTCAATGGACATGGGTTTGGGTAGACTCCGGGAATTGGTGATGGACAGGGAGGCCTGGCATGCTGCGGTTCACGGGGTCTCAAAGTGTCAGGCACGACTGAGCGACTAAACTGAACTGAACTAGCAAGAAGATGCAATGTTTTTCTATAATGTGACATTTTACTATAATTTAAGTTAAAATGTTCCTATTATTAGGAAAGGAAACTGCATTTTCTCTAGAGTCATTAAAGTGGACAGTTTAGCTCACTGTTCTGGTTTTCATAAAGTACATTCATCATAAAGGTAAATATTCCTCTCTCATTTACACACACAGTACACACAAGAAACTCAGCTGTCAGTTACCATAATTCATTGAGAGTGACCAGCTCGGGTTAAAGTCAAACAGAGGACTATCACTATGGCAATTTCAATGGAATGTTCTTTAAGCAGTTATATTTTCAACACTCTTTTGAACCAAGTTCAAAAAACTTGCTTAGGACCCTCTGCTTTTTTACTATCTTCTCGATGAATTATTTTATCAGTCCAACAGGGCTGGAGTATGTTTGTTCTGAGCAAAGTTCCAGGAGTCTTGCCCAAGAGAGTGAAACTTTGTAGCCACCCCATGATAATGTTGCAAAGGTTTCCTTTATCTGTATTTTCTTGTTGCTATAGGCACATACAAGTTCACAGGTGGTGCTAGTGGTAAAGAACCTGCCTGCCAGTGCAGGAGATGTAAGAGATGTGGATTTGATCCCTTAGTTGGGAAGATCCCTTGGAGAAAGAAATGGTAACCCACTCCAGTATTCTTGCCTGGAAAATTCCATGGACAGAGGACACGTGTGTCACAAAGAGTCAGACACAACTGAGCACATTATAATAAATTATAGGCATGTACAGGTTCTCAGACTCTATATACTGTTCTTTTCTTTCACATTCTCCTTTGAAAGTCCCACTGATATAAGTTCAATTGTTATCTTTCCATTAGTTAATGTTAGTATATGATTTGCTCTACAAAGTAGGCACTTCCATAGTTGATGGTTTAAATTATTGTAACACTATGAACAATTGGTGGTGATGGTGGTTTACCCATAAATTGTGTCCTACTCTTGCAACCCCATGGACTGTAGCCCTCCAGGCTCCTCTGTCCATGGGATTCTCTAGGCAAGAATATTGGAGTGAGTTGCCATTTCCTTCTCCAGGAAATCTTCCCAACCCAGGAATCGAACCCAGATTCCTGCATTGCAAGCAGATTCTTTACTGACTGAGGTACGGAAGAAGCCCCATAAATTAGAAATTATTATGGTAATCACTAATATTCATTAAATGTCCTTTCTCTTCTCATAATCCACTCCGCACTTTAGTTTGCATGTGGTCTGGGAACCTATCTGGGGACCCAGCAACCAAAACAAGGGAGAATCTAGGAGAAAGCAACTAGGAAGGTCCACTGCAACTGATCTGAGTCCGGACAGGCTCTTGAAAGAAGCTGTCAGCCACTTAAACAACAGTTTCCTTGGAAGTATGGCAAAGCAAACTCCATCATTCACTTTAAGTTTCCAAGAACGTCCAATCCAATGGATGGACTTTCACTCATGTGTGTATCTTTCTGGTTTTTCATGGCTCCTTGATATATGACCTGTTAGTTCCTCTGGTCTATTGTTAATATGGTTACTTTCCCTCCTCCTACATATGCTATTTCCCTGGTCCTGGCTGTTGTCATTTCTCCTTGGATTATTGCAATCTCCTAAGTGATTTCCATGCTTTGAATTTTGCCCCTTGGTCTACCATCCCTAATCCCTTCACAATTTATCCAAAGTGAACTTAAGAAAATACCAAGTTGATCATGTCATTTTTCTGCTTAAAACCTTTCAGTTTCTTCCATTGCTTTTAAACTGCAAACTCTTTCAAGTAGTTTAAGACCCTGCATTCCCTGATGGCTCAGTGGAAAAGAATCTGCCTTCAAATGCAGGAGATGTGGGTTTGATCCCTGGACCAGGAAGATCCCCTGGAGAAGGGAAAGGCAACCCACTCCAGTATTCTTGCCAATTCATCCCAATCCCACGGACAGAGGAGCCTGGTGGGCTACAGTTCATAGGGTCACAGAGTCAGACAGGACTGAGCGTGCACACACACACATACACACACGCACTCACCTCTCGAGTCTCAGCTGTAATCCTCCTCTCACCCTTATACTCCAAGCTTTCATTCTTCTGAACTTCAGGTGAACAATCAAATTTCAGCAAGAGACAGGAGACACTTGAGTCTTATGACTAACCAGGGATTTCCATCCTTCTAGGTCTCTCTCTGCTATCTTTTCTTCGTGTCAATATTATTTTAGCTCATTACTGATTAGTTTTCTCTGTATGATGGAAAACATACCTCATGTCCCTGGTGGTTCCAAGTCCAAAATTCAGCTTGTTTTAGCTGTTTACCCCGGACCAATTCACTGGCATGAGATACAGTGTCCCATTGCTTTAATGTGGTGACTCAAAGGTTTACCCTGTGTGGAGAGAAACAAGGAATGCTGAGCAGATTACCCCAAGTTGCCTCAATCATAACCTGTTAGAAGAGAGAAGAGTTAGACTGACTTCAGTATTTCTGGCTTGGACAACTCAGTGGATGCTCGTGACTCTGAGAAAGATAGGAAGTCACAGATGTATAGAATGGACTTTTGGACTCTGAGGGAGAGGGAGAGGGTGGGAAGATTTGGGAGAATGGCACTGAAACAGGTATACTATCATGTAAGAAACGAATCGTCAGTCTATGTTCGATACAGGGAAAAAAATAAAAATAGTGAAAATATACTCAAAAAAAAAATAAAATAAAATAAAATACTTTAAAAAAATACGAAGAACATGAGGAAGAACAAATTTTGTGGTGAGTGGAAAGTATAGGTTTCGAGTATGTCTTGCCAGCCTGTTGAGAAACCAGCAAGAGATATGCAGAGGCGAGAGGTCGGTTGGAGGCTAGAATGACAGCCATATCTGTTTAGGTGATGGTGGAAGTGGAGATCTTTCAGGGAGAAGACCACCAAAGACATACCTCTAGAGGAACCCCACACTGAAGATAGAGAAAGGGTAGTGTAGGAGGTAGAAGAGGCCATGAGAGTTAATACTGATCAAGTGTTCCCAGTGTGCCAAGTATCTGATGTGTGTGCTCAGTCACTCAGTTGTGCCTCTTTGTGGTTCCTTGAACTGTCACTGCCAGGCTCCTCTGTCCATGGGATTTTCCAGCAAGAATATTGGAGTGGGTTGCCATTCCCTCTTCCAGGGAATCTTCCTGACCCAGGGGTTAAACCTGAGTCTCTTGTGTCACTTCCACTGGCAGGCAGATTCTTTACCACTAGCACCACCTGGGAAGCCCCATGCCTAGCATGATCTGCTTCTAGTAAAACTTGTACAACCATCCTATGGTACACCTATGCAGTAGATATTATTATTCTCTTCATTTCATAAGAAATGAAGGCTTATCAGTATTCAGCAATTGGTCTAAGGTCTCAGTTAGCAAGCAGTTTAGCCACCTGATGCGAAGAGCTGACTTGTTTGAAAAGACCCTGATGCTGGGAAAGATTGAGGGCAGGAGGAGAAGGGGATGACAGAGGATGAGATGGTTGGATGGCATCATTGATTCAATGGACATGGGTTTGGGTGGACTCCGGGAGTTGGTAATGGACTGGGAGGCCTGGTGTGCTGTTATTCATGGGGTCGCAAGGAGTCTGACATGATTGAATGACCGAACTGAACTGAACTGAGATACAGAATCATAATTTGTGACTACTTATAGAACCCTTAACATGACATTGCATGGTTTCTCGCCTATGATAGTAGAAATTCAAGGAGTTGAATAGAGGAGTTGAGAGTCAGGAAAATTAAGAAAGAATTTTAAGAAAGAGGGAATGGTCAATAATAGAAAAAGTATAACAAGTTTAAATAAGTTTTTAAAATATAATTAAAATTGACCAGTGACTGCTTGGAGAGTCTAGCAGACAGACCTTTTAGATTTTGTTGAATCCATCAGTAGAAAACCAAGATGACAGATGGACTTTGGTCATGTGCTACAAGAGATTAAAAGCTCCAGGAGAATTATAGGAAAAGCATATTAGGTTTTCATCAGAACAGATCTAGTTTGGGATACATAGCAATTAAAACAAGGCTGTTGTTGCTGTTTTGTTCAGTCGCTAAGTTGTGTCCAACTCTGTGCGAACCCACAGACTGCAGCACACCAGGATTCCCTGTCCACTATCTCCCAGAGTTTGCTCAAATTCATGTCCATTGAGTCAGTAATGCTATCCAACCATCTCATACTCACCCCTTCTCCTCTTGCCCTCAGTCTTTCCCAGTGTCAGGGTCTTTTCCAATGAATCTGCTTTTCACATCAGGTGGCCCAAGTATTGGAGCTTCAGCTTGAGGTCAAAGTACTGGAGATTCAGTTTCACTATCAGCCCTTCCAATGAATATTCAGAGNCCCCTTCTCCTCTTGCCCTCAGTCTTTCCCAGTGTCAGGGTCTTTTCCAATGAATCTGCTTTTCACATCAGGTGGCCCAAGTATTGGAGCTTCAGCTTGAGGTCAAAGTACTGGAGATTCAGTTTCACTATCAGCCCTTCCAATGAATATTCAGAGTTGATTTCCTTTAGGATTGACTGGTTTGATTTCCTTACAGTCCAAGGGACTCTCAAGAGTCTTCTCCAACTCCACAGTTTTCAAAAGCCTCAGTTCTTTGGCACTCAACCTTCTTTTGGTCCAACTCTCACATATGCACACGACTACAGGAAAAACTATAGCTTTGACTATACAGACCATTGTCGCCAAAGTGATGTCTCTGCTTTTTGATACTCTGTTTAGGTTTGTCATAAATTTCCTCCCAAGGAGGAAGTGTCTTTTAATTTCATGGCTGCTGTCACCTTCTGCGGTGATTTTGGAGCCCGAGAAAAGAAAATCTGCCATTGTTTCTATAAATTGTATCATCTATCAGCTGAGTTTACAGCCCTGTCTCACACTCCTGGAGGCAGCAGCTTAATACCAGAAAGGATTTGTGGTCTCAGATTACTTAGGTTGTCACCTGGAGTATTAACAGCTAGTATTCAAAAGGTATTTGGCATCTTTCAAATTGTTTCCACGTACTTTGTCTCCAAACCATCCAATGAGGTCCTACATCCACTTTACGGATGAGGAAATCAGGCTGGGAATGGACAGTGTTTGTTTTTGAAGAAGAAAGCACATATGTAATATCAGCACACCACTTTATTTCTTTTCTAATCAAAATGTTTGCATTTTTTTTAATTGAGGTATAGTTGGTATATAATATTATATAAGTTTCATGTGTAAAACATAATAATTCACGTTTTAAAGATTACATTACATTTCTAATCATAAAATATTGGTTATATTTGCTATGCTATACAAAATATCCTCATAGCTTATTTATTTTATACAAAGTAGTTTATACCTCTTAATCCCCTGCCCCTATCTTGCCTTTCCTCCTTTCTCTCTCCCCACTGGTAACCACTAGTTTTCTTTTCTCTATATCTGTGAGTTTGTTTTGCTTTTGTTATATTTACTCATTTATTGTACTTTTTATATTCCACCTTAGTGATATCTTAGTGTATTTGTCTTTCTCTTTCTGACTTAGTATATACCCTCCAAGTTCATCCATGTTGTTGCAAATGGCAAAATTGCATGGCTTTTTTAGACTGAGGTGTGTTCTATTGTGTGTGTGTCACATCTTATTTATCCACTCATCTGTTAATAGACCAGATCTGTTAATAGATCTGTTAACGTACCACTTTATATGCTGCTCTAGTGTGAGCCATCGTCAGACACAGCATTGCGTCCTCAGGACCTATGCAGGAAGAATTTCAGACCTAACAACATCTCTTTCCCAGCTGCTGCCCAACCCTCAAGCATTATAGGAAAGTGGCACAATCATTTCAGAAACTTCCTCCAAGGACATTACACGTTTTATGGGCAAAAACATGATTGCCCAGATCTACACAAGCCATGCAGTGAAGAAAGAGCTAGGTTGTGTACCACTGATTAGGCAAGGAGGAGAACCGAACACAATTGGTTGTTCCTCACAATAGAAGTAATCCTACTAATTACAGGTCTATAAAATACAGAAGGTACAGTGATGAAAGTGAGCTCACCACCCCAAGATAACCACTGTTGACACTTTGGTGTATACCATACCAGTTGTTTTACTTTTGGTCACAGTCACATACATACATGCCCTTGAAAAATCATTTTAAGTATGTTGTTTAGAAACTTGTTTCCATATAATACATTGTAGACTTTTTTAAATGAATCATTTTATGATTAATTAATTAATTTGGCTGCCTCGGTTCTTAGTTGCAGCATGCGGAATCTTCATTGTGTCATGTAGAATCTTCTGTTGCAGTGTATGGACCCTCTAGTTGTGGCACGTGGGCTTCAGTGGTTGTGGCACACAGGGGTAGTTGCTCCAAGGTATGCCGGATCTTAGTTCCCCGACCAGAGATTGAACTCACGTCCCCCGCATTGCATGGCAGATTCTTAACCACTGGGGCACCAAGAAAGTCCCTGTTGTAGACTTTTTCATGTTGAAAAATGTAGCATCATTTCTAATGTGTGCATGGTATTCTATTATATGGAGGTATCAGAATTTACTTAATCAGGTCCCATATTGTTGGACATTTAAGTTGTCTCCAAATTCTCTGTATTATAAAGAGAAGAATACTGCCTTCATTGTTTCCTTAGAATAATCCTAGGTGTGGAATTTCAGGATGAAAGAGTATACATCTAAAAGTTTGATTCATATTGTCAAGCTACTATTTATATTCCTGACAGCTGTGCCTAAGAGTGGCACCTTCCTAAATCTTTGCCAGCAGGAGGCAGATCATTTATTTCTTTAATCTTTGTTAGTCTCCCTGGAGAAAATATCTCTGCTTTCACTGTGGTTTTAATCTGCATTGCTTCTCCCTCCTCACTTTTTGTTTTTTGTTTCTGTTGGTTGAATTGGTTGTTAACATTCTTTGACCATTTTTTTCCTATTGAAGTATCTATTTTAAAGAAAGATAATACTCTGTATATAATATATAACATGTATTATAACATTGATGATATATAATATTCCTATCATTAAAGGAAACCATCAAATATTTATCTGAGGCCTGCTCTGTGCCAGTCATGTTTAAGGCTCTTGGCATATATTATTGAACAATACACAAAAGTCTCTGCTCTATAAAATTTATGTTTTATTAGGGAAAGACATTTATATCTAATAACTATAATAAATAGTATAGTCAGGGATAGGTCTCTCTTAGACTTGTTGCAGCTGAGAGAGCTGGCTCTGCAGGAGTCTGGGGTCAAGAATACTCTAACAGAGGAAACTGCTGATTCAAAAATTCTAAGGTGGACCAGTGTCTGGTATGTTCAAATACCTGCATGGAGACTGTGGTTCTTGGATAGAAAAGTTCCTAAATTAACCCATAAAGTACATTTGATTCCTAGTAAAACATCAGAAAAATGTTTTTCAGAACTTGATAGAATTTAAAGCTCATGGAGAAAAAGTAACAGGAGAGAATAGTCAAGACATTTTTGAAAAAGAAAGCACTGAACACTCCTTCAAATATTGAATATGAAGCTATAATAATTAAAGCAGTTTTGTACTAGCAATGGAATAGATAGTTCAGCATTAGACCCAAATAGATATGGAAATTTAATATGTGCTAAAGAAGGTATTTCAAATCTCTGGGGAAAAAGAAGTTTACTTAATAAATTTTGTTGAGCTAACTGGGTAGCTGTTTAGGGAAAAAAAAAAAAAGCTGGCTCATTCAGCATCTCAAAACCAAAGCAAATTTTGGAATGATCTGAGATTTAAATGGAAAAGGAAAAAAAAAAAAATCCATTCACATCTTCTGAAAAGAACGTGTGATTTTTAAAAGAAATAACTTGGGATGGTAAAAGTTCTATCAAAACAGAACATAAAATCCAGAACCTATAAAGGAAAAGAATCATAAATTAGACTCTTTAAATAAAATTCTTTTTAAAATGCTTTTTATGGAAAAAAAACCTTAAAATCAAATTTGAAGTTTTCCTATTGTGTTTCTACTCAGCTATAGGCCACCAAGCATTTGTTTCCCTCGCCTCCCAAAAGAAGGCCACAGTTCATCTCTTGTTTCTCATTTCATCTTAATTTCCTTAAAATACATCCATAAAGGTATACCAGAAAAAACAGAACACTACTACTATTTTTCTAACCCTTTGCATATCCCAATGCTGTAGGCTTTGCCCTTTCTATCCCACAGGCCTGTCTCAATTCTAGGTATTCATGGAGAAGGTTGACTAGAAGAACTGACTAGTCTCAGATTTTCTGTTTATCATTGCTTTTCCTTTAGTTTTACCATCTATTGACATGTCGTTATTCAGTTGCGAAGTCACGTCGAACTCTTTACGATCCCATGGACTGTAGCTTATCAGGCTTCCCTGTCCATGGGGCTTTCCAGGCAAGAATACTGGAGTGGGTTGCCATATTCTTTTCCAGACCATCTTCCCAGACCAGGGATCAAACCCATATCTCCTCCATTGGCAGGAGCATTCTTTACCACTGAGCCACCAGGGAAGCCCCATCTATTGATGTATGCTTAAATTCTTCCTTGGAGAAGGAAATGGCAACCCACTCCAGTACTCTTGCCTGGAAAATCCCATGGATGGAGGAGCCTGGTGCAGGCTACTGCCCATGGGGTCGAAAAGAGTCAGACACAACTGAGCGATTTCACTTTCACTAAATAATACTACTCTTTGGGTTACTCTGGTTTTCATCTTTATATAAATGGCACCATGTTGTACATATGTTTCCATGGTTTATTTATTTTTTGTCCAAGTTTATACATGCAGCTGTAACTCATTTTCACAGCTGTATGGTGCTTCATTGTATGAATTTATAATTGTTTACCTGCTCTAATAATTGATAGACCTTGGGATATTTCCAGTTTTTAACTATAATGAACAATATAAGTGAACATTCTTATTTGGTAGTCCAGTGCACATGGGTAAGAGTTTCTTTGGGGAATATTCCTGGGTTCCTAACTGCTGGGTAGTAGGGTAGGCATGTGCCCCACCTTGCTAGGTAGGTAGGGTCATGTTTCCAAAGTGGCTGTATCAGTTTATACTCCCACATTCTTACCAACATCTGGTTTAGTCAGACTTTCATATTTTTGCCAACCTGGTAGGTATAAAAATATTTTTTATTTTAATCTTGTTTGTTGATGTTGTGTAGTTGCTAAGTCACGTCCAACTCTTTTGTGACTCCATGGACTATAGCCTGCAAGGTTCCTCTGCCCAAGGGATTTCCCAGGCAAGAATACTGGAATGAGTTGCCATTTCCTTCTCCAGGGGATCTTTCTGACTCAGGGATTGAACCCACGTCTCTTTTGTATCGTGCATTGTGGGCAGATTCTTTACTGCTGAGCCCCCAGGGAAGCCCTAATTTGCATCTTCCTAATTTCCATTGTATGGAGAACTTTTCATGTTTATTGGCCAGCCCATTTTTCAGTCCTAGGAAATATTGTCATCTTATTTTTGCTTTCCAGCTGGCTTTAAAATTAGACAAAAGAAACACCTATCTATATTTTGTGATGTACTATCTCAACATTTTCCAAATATCTTTCTTATCTGTCAGCTAATGCCATTTTGTGGAGAAGGCAATGGCACCCTACTCCAGTACTCTTGCCTGGAAAATCCCATGGAAGGAGGAGCCTGGTGGGAGGCGGTCCATGGGGTTGCTAAGAGTCAGACACAACTGAGCGACTTCACTTTCACTTTTCACTTTCATGCACTGGAGAAGGAAATGGCAACTCACTGCAGTGTCCTTGCCTGGAGAATCCCAGGGATGGGGGAGCCTGGTGGGCTGCCGTCTATGGGGTTGCACAGAGTTGGACATGACTGATGCGACTTAGCAGCAGCAGCAATGCCATTTTTGATGTGTACTTGTAGCCTAGTTTTCCCTTTTCCATTAGATTATCCTAACATTTTTGTTGCTGAACAGGGTTCTTGGCCTTCCCCAATCAACAGAAATGGACTAGAGGCCAGACAAGAAATTCAGACAAGGCTTTACTGGGGCCCCTGCTGCAGCAGGGAGGAGTGAGAACAAAAAACATGTTCCCTTGCTTACTCACTCCTTGAGTGCAGTGGGGAGGAAGGCAGAAGGAGAGAGCTTGTTCCTGACATGTGGTGAGGGCAGGAACGTGTCCACAGGTTGGGCAGAGGGGTAGCTTTGGTGTTTTGCTCCCCTGTTAGGTGGCACTATGTGCAGGGGCATGTGCACAGACCCTTACTTTGCTCCTAGTACCGCATTTTTGCTCCAGGCTCTTTGAAAATGGCAATTGGATTTTCTTTGTTCTTTTTTTGGGTCTCTTTGTAGCTTTTGTTCAGAATCTGTCCCACTGCGCATGCACACAGCTATTTTTAGTCCCATACAATTCCTTTGTATTTGGTTGCATGAAGTGAGGTGGGTCCCAGTACAAATATTGCAGCACAGCAACAAAAGGTCCCAGGTGTCAGGCCTGTCTTAATTCTAGCTAGTCGTGGAGAAGGTTGTTCAGTTGTTCAGTCGTGGCCGACTCTTTGCAACCCCACTAACTGTAGCATGGCCAGGCTTCCCTGTCCATCACCATCGCCCTGAGCTTGCTCAAACTCATGTCCATTGAGTTGATGATGCCATCCAATCATCTCATCCTTTGAAGCCCCCTTCTCCTCTTGACCTCAACCTTTCCCAGGAGAAGGTACAGGGTACCTATGCCTGCGCAAGGACAAAAAGCAGGATGGATGAGTTATGGCATGTAGAAGCTGGGAACAGAACGCCTCTGAGAATAGTCTGAAACTGAGGATAATAATAATGACAATGTCCAAATTCCAGGACTCAGGACACAAGAATTATGCTACTTGTTTATGAGTATTATTTCTAATCCTTACAATATTAGATGAGGAAAAAATGCAAACAGTGATAGACTTTATTTTCTTGGGCTCGAAATCACTGCAGATGGTGACAGCAGCCATGAAATTAAAAGACACTTGCTCCTTGCTATGGGGTTGCACAGAGTCGGACACGACTGAAGCAACTTAGCAGCAGCAGCAGCTCCTTGGAAGAAAAGCTAGACAGTGTATTAAAAATCAGAGATGTCACTTTGCCAGCAAAGGTCTGTATAGTCAAAGCTAGCTTTTCTAGTTATCATGTATGAATGTGAGTTGGACCATAAAGCAAGCTGAGCACCAAAGAATTGATGTTTTTGAACTGTGGTGTGGGAGGAGACTCTTGAGAGTCCCTTGGACTGCAAGGAGATCCAACCAATCAGTTGTAAAGGAAATCAGTCCTGAATGTTCATTGGAAAGACTGATGCTGAAACTGAAGCTCCAATAGTTTGGCCACTTAATGTGAAGAGCCAACTCATTGGAAAAGACCCTGATGTTGGGAAAGATTGAGGGCAGGAGGAGAAGGGGGGGTGGGAACAGAAGCTGAGATCATCGGATGGTATCACCAGTTCAATGGACATGAGTTTGAGTAAGCTCTAGGAGATGGTGAAGGACAGGGAAGCCTGGCGTGCTGCAGTCCATGGGATTGAAAAGAGTCAGACATGACTGAGCAACTGAACAACAACTTTATAGATAAGGAAAATAAGGTTAAAGGCCACAGAACAATTTGGAATGTCCAGAGAAGAGCTGTTCAGCGTGCAATAATTCAGAAAGTTCTTTATTCACTGATTCATTTTTCATCGAGTATCAGTTTTGGGGGCAGAGAATTTTATTTGGCTTTGGGCAAATTTTATTTGCCATTGATGGGCCTCTGCAATCTATCCTGTTAGGCACTGAGAAAGCACTGCCTGCAGTCATACAGGAAAGCTTATGTAAAAAACAAACAAAGAAAAAAATACCAGATTAATTGGCAATTGTGTGTGGGTGTGTGCTAAATTGTTTCAGTACTGTCTGACTCTTTGCAACTCTATGGACTGTAGCCTGCCAGGTTCCTCTGTCCAGGATTCTCCAAGCAAGAATACTGGAGTGGGTTGCTATGCCCACCTCCAGGGGATCTTCCTGACCCAGGGATCGAACCTGTGTCTCCTGCACTGGCAGGCTCTTTACCACTAGCACCACTTGGGAAGCCCTAACTGGCAATCAGGGAGGCGTAAATCCCACACAGCCACAGTCCCTTCAGCTGAATGGTCTTGGAGGCCCTCACTCACTGTCCAGTAGAGAGGATAAGGGTAGGCTCCCTTGTGGAACTGTCTCAGCTCTACCTTCTGAGTTGGGTGAATCGGTTTTATCATTTGCAAAATGAGAATAATGGCAGCAGCTACCTGGTGTATTATTTCCCCATGGCTGCTGTAACAAATTACCACAAATGCAGTGACTTTAAACTAATAGATGAATTTGCTTATAGATCTGAGGGAAGTGCCAAAGATTTGATGCTTTTGAACTGTGGTGTTAGAGAAGACTCTTGAGAGTCCCTTGGACTGCAAGGAGATCCAACCAGTCCATAATAAAGGAGATCAGTCCTGAGTGTTCATTGGAAGGACTGATGCTGAAGCTGAAACTCCAATACTTTGGCCACCTGATATGAAGAGCTGACTCATTTGAAAAGACCCCGATGCTGGGAAAGATTGAAGGCAGGAGGAGAAGGGGACAACAGAGGATGAGATGGTTGGATGACATCACTGACTCAATGGACACGAGTATGGGTAAACTCTAGGAGTTGGTGATGGAAGGGAAGCCTGGCGTGCTGTGGTCCATGGGGTCACAAAGAGTTGGACATAACTGAGCGACTGAACTGAACTGAACTGAACTAATAGATCTGAGGGGCACAAGTCCCAAAGTCCAGAATTCCAGGTTCACTGGGCCCAAATTAAAGTGTCTAGAGACATTCCANAGGGAAGTGCCAAAGATTTGATGCTTTTGAACTGTGGTGTTAGAGAAGACTCTTGAGAGTCCCTTGGACTGCAAGGAGATCCAACCAGTCCATAATAAAGGAGATCAGTCCTGAGTGTTCATTGGAAGGACTGATGCTGAAGCTGAAACTCCAATACTTTGGCCACCTGATATGAAGAGCTGACTCATTTGAAAAGACCCCGATGCTGGGAAAGATTGAAGGCAGGAGGAGAAGGGGACAACAGAGGATGAGATGGTTGGATGACATCACTGACTCAATGGACACGAGTATGGGTAAACTCTAGGAGTTGGTGATGGAAGGGAAGCCTGGCGTGCTGTGGTCCATGGGGTCACAAAGAGTTGGACATAACTGAGCGACTGAGCAACTGAACTGAACTGAACTAATAGATCTGAGGGGCACAAGTCCCAAAGTCCAGAATTCCAGGTTCACTGGGCCCAAATTAAAGTGTCTAGAGACATTCCAGGGCTGCTCCTGAAGGCTATGGGAGAAACCTTACTCATCTCTTCCATTTCTGGTGGTTCCTGGCATTCCCTGGATTGTGGCTGTATCCCTTGTCCCCCATGGTTACGCTGCTTCCTCTCTTCTGTTTTTCTTAATCTTAAATCTTCCTCTAACTTCTTCACAGAGTCCTGCCCCAAGGCCACAGGTGCCAAGCATTTCACCAATGCCATTTAAGTTGACCCCAGAACCAAGATCACCTCTGGAACTCACTAAGCCCCTTTGTGGGGCTGCCCAGTTGGTGCTAGTGGTAAAGAACCCATCTGCCAACTCAGGAGACATAAAAGACTTGGGTTCACTCCCTGAGTTGGAAAGATCCCCTGGAGGAAGGCATAGCAACCCACTCCAGTATTCTTCCCTGGAGAATCCCATGGATAGAGCAACCTGGCAGGCTACAGCTATATGGTTCCACATGTTTGGCCATGACTTGAGTGACTTAGCATGCAAGCCCCTTTGTAACCCTTACCAAAAGCCTCCTCCCTGGCCACCAATCACCACCAACAAGCTTCTTGATCCCATTTTAGGCAAAAATGCCCACCCCAGTGCTCACCCTATAGCACTCTGACCAGTCACCTATGTCACCCTTTCAGCAGGACTTCTGTCTTGAGGCTGTAAAAATTGGCTACTAACCCAGGAAAAGCATCTGCTCTCCCTTGAGCAGGGATGCTGTAGCTGTTCTAACAGACCCCAGTCCACTGTGCTAACAGCGCCCTCATTATCTCTGCTCCTATTCTCAAGAAAATCCCTTCTGAAATCCTGTGTCTGGAAATTCTTTTCCAACCAGCACTCAGACTGCCTAGACATTCTTCTTATAATAATACATGTGATTGCATTTAGGGCCTATTCTTATAATCAAGATCCAACCATTCCATTCTTAAGGAGATCAGCCCTGGGTGTTCTTTGGAAGGAATGATGCTAAAGCTGAAATTCCAGTACTTTGGCCACCTCATGCGAAGAGCTGACTCATTGGAAAAGACTCTGATGCTGGGAGGGATTGGGGGCAGGAGGAAAAGGGGACGACAGAGGATGAGATGGCTGGATGGCATCACTGACTCGATGGATGTGAGTTTGAGTGAACTCTGGGAGATGGTGATGGACAGGGAGGCCTGGAGTGCTGCGATTCATGGGGTTGCAAAGAGTCGGACACGACTAAGCGACTGAACTGAACTGAACTTATAATCCGGGATAGGTTCTCCATCTCAAAAATCTTAACTATTTAAAAGGACTGTTTCCATTTAAGGTAACATTTACACGTTCCAGGCATTAGGGCCTGGAACATTCGATGGCTGTTATGCTGCCGATTACACCGAATGTTGTTAGAAGGAGATCTGCCAAGGCCAGCAAAGGGCTGAGCACAGCATCTGACAATAGAAACCGAGTACATGTCAGTCTGTTTCCGCTTTTAAAAAATGGTTTTGAGAGAAAAATTAAGTTTTTTGCTAAACCCTTGAGAGCAGGTTTTTATCTCATGTAACATGGCNGAGGATGAGATGGCTGGATGGCATCACTGACTCGATGGATGTGAGTTTGAGTGAACTCTGGGAGATGGTGATGGACAGGGAGGCCTGGAGTGTTGCGATTCATGGGGTTGCAAAGAGTCGGACATGACTGAGCAACTAAACTGAACTGAATCAGTAACTATTATATTCATATTTTACCTGTTGAAATCTCTGGAAGCTCTCTCTATACCAAGTTACAAATTAATGAAATATTCTGAAGATGTGTCATCCCATTATATCTTATACTGCTATTAATATAATTAAAATAAAATCTGTCCAAACTGTATTAAGAACTACAAGTGTCAATATTTTGGTAAAATATTGTACTGCTGCTGCTGCTGCTAAGTCGCTTCAGTCGTGTCCGACTCTGTGCGACCCCATAGACAGTAGCCCACCAGGCTCCCTCGTCCCTGGGATTCTCCAGGCAAGAACACTGGAGTGGGTTGCCATTTCCTTCTCCGATGCATGCAAGTGAGAAGTGAAAGTGAAGCCTCTCAGTCGTGTCTGACTCTTAGTGACCCCATGGACTGCAGCCATCCAGGCTCCTCCATCCATGGGATTTTCCAGGCAAGAGTACTGAAGTGGGGTGCCATTGCCTTCTCTGAAAATATTGTACAATTTTCTCAAATCCCATCTAAATTTATCTTCCTTGGCTATATGGTATATTTCCTATACGTAAGCAAATAAAAACTGTATCAACAATACTATGATGACGCATATGTCAATATGTTATCAGAGGACACCAGCCATCATTCTACCCTTCCAGGCTTATTAAGATGAAATTCAATTAATTAAAGAAAGCGGATGAAAAAATATTTTCTTTTCAAAATTTTATTTTACAATCAGGGATAAAAAATTATATTGTATATTTGGGTACTGTTGCTATGTAGAAAGCATTGCTATTTCTTGATAATAAAGAAAAAAGATTCTGATTGTGATGCCAACTTAAAGCAGATAGTCACAAGGAGCCACACATTTCTAGCACATGAATTGCTAGACCTCCCCCCAACACACACTGTGAAAGCCCTTGGGACCGGGGCCATTTTTAAAGGCTCTGGAGTGACCAGAACATTAGCTAATTTCAGAGAGTACCAAATGAAACACTATCTATGAATTCCAATAAGTACTGTCTCCGAAGATGACTTCTCAGAACTGCGGAACTCTTTATGGAGATTTTAGCTGGGACGATGGTGCTTGTAAGTAATCTCGCCCCAAAGCAGTTCATTTTCAAGAATACACTTACATCACTAATTGTTCTCACTCTGAAAGCTACTTAGAGCTCCCAGCCCCTCCAGCCCCTCCCCTGTCCTCCGCCTCCCAATGTCCATCTTGTCTTTTAATGAAAACGCTCGGAGGCAGCGCTAAAAGGCAGCCCTGCCCGCCCATCTTCTGAAAGGGGATATGGAACTGCAGATGGGGCTCTCTCTTAGTGAGAAACAAGGTTGACTTAAGACTTTGCGGTGAATCTCTGCGGGTGTAGACAGAGCGTCTTAAAACACAGTGACCCATGGTAATTCAATACAGATACCATGACAGTAGTAGTAGTCCTTCAGCTCTGGAGCAGAATTGTGAACCACTTTTCTTTCCGTACTGATTTTTCTCTCTTTTTAAAAATTTATTTATTTAGTTTTGGCAGTGCCGGGTCTTCATTGCTGCGCGGGGCTTTTCTCTAGCTGCAGTGAGCAGGGGGCTACTCTCTGGCTGTGGTGGGAGGGCTTCTCATCCAGGTGATGCCTCTTGTTGCCGAGCACAGGCTCTAGGAAGTGTGGGCCGCAGTAGCTATGGTACGTGGGCTCAGACTCTAGAGTGCAGGCTGGGTAGTTATGGGGCATCGGCTTAGTTGCTTCCTGACACGTGGGATCTTCCCAGACCAGAGATCAAACTGTGACTCCTGCACCGGCCAGCGGATTCTCTACTGCTGAGCCACCAGAGAGCCCATGAACCACTATTCTTTAAAAAAAAAAAAATTTCTAAAGGGAAAAATTGAATTATCTGAATAGACTCTCCAGGAAGAAAAAAGAAAGAAAAAAAAAACTGTAAGCCAAATTAAAATGCCTTACCCCAAGGAACAAAGAACAGTCTCTTATATTGGAGAATTTTTATGCTCTTAGAGATCTCTAAAGTTAAAAATTCCCAAAGATGATTGATTTTGGCCACCTTAATTTTGATGAGAAAGGGAAGAAAAACTGCTTGGAGTGGCCAAGAAAATATGTTTGGGGAGTAGTCTCCCTTCAAAGGCTGTCTTAAGTACTTATTAATAATATTACAGACTTTAGACACTTTGAACTACTTTGTATTTAAAAGGAGAAAATGGTAGACTGGGTGGAAACTAAAACCAATTTTTTTTTATAATTTTCTTACTGAGAAAAGGAGGGAAAGTATGGAAAGATATCGAACTGGTGAAAACTGAGTGTTAATTCCTTTTTTTGCCGTTCTGAGTTGAATACCAGTGTGTTACTCATCCTCCTGGGGTTCAGAGCTCAGTCTGGGAAATTAAACTGCTTTCTGAAGGAGATCAGCCCTGGGATTTCTTTGGAGGGAATGATGC
>SJYA01000391.1:93599-104742 GCA_006410615.1 Neotragus moschatus
GAAGCATCACTATGAACAAAGCTAGTAGCTGTCTCTTATACACATCTCTGAAGGAGATTGTCCCTGGGATTTCTTTGGAAGGAATGATGCTGAAGCTGAAGCTCCAGTACTTTGCCCACCTCATGCGAAGAGTTGACTCATTGGAAAAGACTCTGATGCTGGGAGGGATTGGGGGCAGGAGGAGAGGGGGATGACAAGGATGAGATGGCTGGATGGCATCACTGACTCGATGGACATGAGTCTGAGTGAACTCCAGGAGTTGGTGATGGACAGGGAGGCCTGGCGTGCCACGATTCATAGGGTCGCAAAAAGTGGGACATGACTGAGTGACTGAACTGAACTGAACTGAACTGAAAGATGCTGTGTTCACCATGCAGGAGTTACATACATTCTAGCAGTGAGTCTCCACAAAGAGATGTGTGAATGAACCGTACCCTGAAGCAGAGGGCACAGGCCTGGAACACACTGCTGTGAACACACACAGACATATGCACACACACACACACACACACACATGAATTTAGATAATGCTATTAGCTATATCTTGCTTAGAAATGTCCACTCTCCATCAGCCAATCACAATTGAAAGAAAGGTTGGTCAAGAATCCTCAGAAAAATTAATGTTTATTGATTAAAGCAGTCTATGTTCAGTTCTGAGACTCCAAGAGACAGTCCCTGTCCCCAGGCCTTACGAGTCAGCAGGGGAAAAATGACGTGAAGCCTCAGGGATGTCCCCAAGGACACTCCTGCTCATCACTAACTGCAAGACAAGTACCTGCTCCGGGATTTTGAAGGAGAAGACAGTGCAAGTAGCTAGGTTAGGCAGCATTATTCTAAGGAGGTATTCTTAGTAAAACTTTTCATTTTGATGTAATTGCAAATTTACAGAAAAATGACAAAAACAGTGAAAAGGCGCCTGTGTACCATCCCTAGATTTCCCAACTCTCAACGTTTTATCAGTTTTGTTCTGCCATTTTCTATCTTGAGAATCACATAAATTGCAGATGAGATGCCTCTTTATCAAATATTTCAGTGTGCATTTCCTAAGAAGAGAGATATTCTCTTACATAAGTTCGATGCAACTAGCAACGTCAGGAAATGATCATTGATATGATGGTAGTATCTAACTTTGGAGAGGAATTTTTAACTGCCCCCTTTTGCACATTTTTGCCTGTTGTGTGAGTTTCTGGGCCTTGAAAAGACTGCAAGGGAAGACCTTCATTCTCAGACAGGTCTTGCGGGGCTTCCCAAAAGGCAGAAAGCAGACTCTAGACCTCCAGCCTAAGGAGTCTCAAAAGAGGTGGCATTCAACTTTCTGTTTCTTTCTGAAAGAAAGAATGACTCTCTTCAACTCGTTCTTTAAGCAGACACTATTTCTTAAAATTCCCTCTGACGGCAAAAGTTTCAGCTGCTGCCAGAGAAGTTGTCTAGCAGTTTTTTCCCGTCCCCCTGCCCCTCCCAGCCAGCTTCCTCCCCCTCCCTGTCTGCCCCCTGTCTGACACAGAAGCCACATCAGACACCAGGAGAAGAAGCAGACTCATAGCCTGTCAACACATCCCTGGCTGCCTGACTCTCAGCAGGGTAGTTGCAGGGGGTCAAGAGCAGACAGGACGCTTCCAACAGGGGAAAATCCACCACTGTTTGCTTCCAGGGAGGGCACAACGCCTTCCTCTTGGTGGCCAGGTGAGGGGAATTAGACCTGAGCCCCCGGTAAGAATAATAAGTGCCCTCCTGATTGACAAGCATCACCCCTCCTCCTTAATTTGGGTTTTGCCACTGGAAGGCTCAGAATACCTGGCAACATAGATCTTCAGCTGTTAATCTGGGATTTTCATTTTCAAAGGACTTTTGAGCCTTTATATGCAGATGTTGAAATCATTTCAACTTGCTTTCCCCTAACAGAGTTCAGTGTTATTTAAAAAAAAAAAAAAAAAACTTCCAGCAGGTTTTGCATGCTTAGGAACAGACACATTTTGGAACTTGGCTCCAGGGGATGGCCTGTTTAACCAAGTACAATCATGTGATTTTTCTATGACACTTCTGATTCTTCCAGAAATATGAACGGATGAACACTATAATGACCAATTCCTGGAACATGTGCTTTTCCAGAACTTTCTCACTGCCTAATAAAGTTTACTTCCATTAACAAAAAGCATAACATTTAGCATTTTCCGGCTTGAAAAAAAAAGAGAGAGAGAGAAAACAGAATAAAGAATCCACAAAATGGAGGAAGCAAGAGACATTAAGACATTTTAATGATGGTTTTGCTCATGTTTAGTTGAAAATGAGAACTGACGGCTAGCTACTTCACTGAAGCCTGTGCCGCAGACCAACAAACTGACAAACGTTAAAATGCGAGATCTTGGGCCCCACCCCAGACTTGCCTGCCCAACCAGAATTTGGATTTTAGCATGGTGCCTGAGTGATGTGCAGGCCTCACAGTTTGAGAAGCAGCACAACGCACAGGTGTGCCACTCCCAACAAGGANTTTTTTTTTTTTTTCAGATATATATCCAGGAGTGGAGTTGCTGGGTCCCATGGTAGTCCTAGTTTTAGTTTTTTTGAGAAAACCTCATACTGTTTTTCACAGTGGCTGCACCAGTTTACATTCCCACCAGCGGTTTACAGGGTGCTCTGTTCTCCATATTCTCGCCAGTATTTCTTATTTACTTTCTTTTTGATGTCGCCATTCTGACGGGTCTGAGGTGATATCTCATTGTGGTTTTAATTTGCATTTCTCTGATGATTAATGACATTGAGCATCTTCGTGTGCCTGCTGGCCATCTGAATTTCCTCTTTAGAAAAATGTCTATTCAGGTCTTCCACCCATTTTTAAACTAGGTTTCTTTCTTTCTTTTGATGTTGAGTTACGTGGGCTATTTATATATTTTGGATATTAACCCCTTATCAGTCCTATCATTTGCAAACGTTTTCTCCTGTTCAGTAGTGAGTCTTTCTGGCTACTATCATGGAATTCTCTATTTCTCCCTTCAGTTCTTTCAGGCTTTGTGCATGTGTTTAGGGACTCCATTGTTAGATGCTCATTATTATAGCATTTTGAGGAACTGACCCTCTCCTCATTACAGAATACCTCTGCCTTTAGTATATATTTTGGTCTTAAAGTCCATTTTATCTAATGTTGGTATAGACACTCTACTCTCTTATGGTTTAAACGGTGTATATTTTTTCATTCTTTTGCTTTCAACCTATTAATGTCTATGGATTTAACATATCTGTTGTAAGGAGTGTAAAATTGAATCTTTTTTTAAAAAATCTGGTCCAATAATGATTAAGTCATCCACATTTAATCGGTTTGTTTCAGTTATTCATGTTTAATATAATTATTGATACAGCTGGGTTTCTCTTTCTCTTTTTTTTTTTTTTGGTTTGTGTGCTTTATTTATTTTTATTTTTATTTTTTTACTTTTTATTTTTTTTTTCCGTCTCAGGTGTACCTGGGTTCCCAATCTTGAACCGCCCCCCACCAAAGTTTTCTTTTCTATCTTTCATGTCTTCTTTTGTTTTTGTTTTGTTGTGCTTCTTCCTTTACTGTCTTCTTTCGTGCTAAATGCTTTTCTAATGTGCTTTTAAATACCTTGGCTGTTGTTTCTTTATTACATTTTTGAGTTATTAATCTGAGTTCCAGAGATAGTAACTGAGTTATTAATCTCAGTTCCATTACAATATGTAATTTATCACCATTTACTTCAGATGAATACTAACTCAGTTGTACTAAATTAGCAAAATTTTGCTCTAATATAGCTCACTTCCCTCACTTACCCTTTGTGCTATTATTGTCACATAGTATATCCATATATGTTATAAACCCAAGAATAGTGTTATAATGATTGCTTTATATAATCTTATGTCTTGTTAAAAATTTAAGACAAGNTGAGACCCTCTTGCCAGAAGGCATTGTGGCCACGTTTTTGCTGCGCGCAGGTTTTGGCCTCGGTTGTTCAGGGTCCAGCTAGGGTAGGCCAACCGCGGATGTAGCCCCTGGGAACAGAGTTGCCGCGGGTGTCAGGGCAGCACCCGCACGTGCTGGGCTCGCACTGTCATTCATTCACGGGTCTCTTAAGGAGCGCCTCCGGCGTTCCTGATGCCAGCGGGTAGAACAGGAATGAAGTTCCGGATGGCATTCCAAGTGTAGCCAGTGGAGTGCAAGAAGAGCCCTCTGGGAATTCCATTTGTGAGCAGGGGCAGGAGGGACTGCTTGCTTTCCTTCCTAGTTTTATTTTATTCACTTTTACCCAGCGCCGGTTATGTGCCATGTGTTCTAGGCGTTTCGGAAATACAGCGGTGCACAGGGCGCCTAAAGTCCACCACGTTCATATTTCTGATGAAAGGGGCAGGTAATAAAACCAGCTTAGTAACTGTGATGGTTTGGATACTGTTAAATGCTAGCAGGGAAACGAAAAAGATACTGTATTTGGAAAAACATTAATTAGGTGGTAGCCCTGAGTGACGAGGAGTCGACTCGGTGGACCTAGTCTTTAGGCTGCCCTTCATCTCTTCAGTTTTAAAAAAAACACTGCCACTGAAAAAATGGGGAATATAAAGTACACTTACCAATTATCCTATACATGTAGCAGTTGAAGTGACATCTGCCGTGACCAGTGTTATTAACTTGTGTAATGAGTGTGATAATTGGTTTGTGAGAGCTGTTTTTCGTTTAAGGGCTCAATATAGCAACCCTGCTCAGAGGTACTGCTCTCTACAGTAAGATACTACTGTGGAAATAAAGTTAGCTTTTAAAAACTAAAAGCTCTTCAGGTGTACTTTTAGATACTGTGGTGCCGCTAAGCCTTGAACAGTCCAAGTTTAAACTGAGCGGGTCCTCTTATAGAAGGTTTTATTTTCAGCGGTAAATACTGAGGTTCTACATAATTTGTGGTGGTTGAATCCTCCCATGCAGACCGCAGGAGGGCCAACTGTAAGTTATACAGAGATTTCGGACTTGGTGCAGGGATCCGAACGCGGATCCCTGCCTCCTTCAAGGGTTACTTGTATTCTTAAAGTGTTATTCTCCCTAGTCGTTTGTCCTTGTTGTTTAGTCGCTAAGTCTTGCCTGACTCTTTTGCTTCCCCATGGACTGTAGCCCTCCAGCCTCCTCTGTCCATGGGATTTCCGGAGCAAGAATCCTGGGAGGTGGGTTGCCATTTCCTTCTCCAGGGGATCTTCCGCACCCAGGGATGGATCCTGAGTCTCCCGCATTGGCAGGTGGATTCTTTACCACTGATGCCCCTGGGAAGCCCAGTGTTTTGCCCTAAGTCCCTGAAAGTAGATGTAATGCTCTTGTCCTCTAAACGGGGCTCTTATTCTCTACACTGTTTATTTCATGGTGTGCTTTTTATATTTCTTATCCATCCTTCTAAACCGTATTCTCACTAATTGTTTATGATCTATCTGAATTACACAAGGTGGTATGTAGCAAGATTTGTTCAGGACAATCGTGCTAAATTCCCATTTGGATATCCATATCTGGGAAAGTAGGAAATAATCTAGGTTTTAAAAAATAAGATTTACAACCTATTTACCATCATCTGATGTTTTATTCTCTAGCTACCCTCTCCTTTTTTTTCATATTGAGAGATATCAGGTAAACTTAATTATTCATAAATATCTGTCGACTGCTGGCTCATTAAAGTTTCACTCAGGAACATTGATGTCGGTGTACTTCAGACAGTTCAGGAATAATACTCATCATTATTTATATTTTACGTGTTCTTAATCTTTTAAATGTTAATTAAATTAAGGTCGGATTCTGTACCACTGAGCCATCAGGGAATCCCTCAAGCTGCTTTTATTCTATTCATTTTGCTCCTCTGGGGCAGTTTTGTCTCCTTAGTCCATCTTTTTTTATCACCTTTCTGTTAAGATATTTTCCTCTTGCCATTTGTTTTCTTGTTAACTGATTTGTTTTCGCTGTTCTTCAGTTCTGGGCCTGTCCTGCCTTGGTGTAATTGCTTGCAATGCTGCCAGAGCCACTTCTGTATATCATATAAACCCCAAAGATGTAGTTACTTAGGGGTGTCATTTTGTTAGAGGGAATTATTAAACATGATTTATTATTGGTTCTTCCTTGCATTTAAGTGGTGAAATACAGCTGAAAGGAATAAAACAAATTGTATGATAATTAGGACTCAGTAAAGGATCCAGTATATTTTAATGAGTCCAAACAATTTGGTCAGTAACCATTTAGTTATCTATAGATAATCCTGAAATTTAGCACCTTAAAACAGTGGTGATTTGGTATATGTTTCTGAGGCTCAAGGATTGGGAAGTGACTTAGCTGAGTGGTTCTGACTTTCACCTGCTTGNCAGTAAAGGATCCAGTATATTTTAATGAGTCCAAACAATTTGGTCAGTAACCATTTAGTTATCTATAGATAATCCTGAAATTTAGCACCTTAAAACAGTGGTGATTTGGTATATGTTTCTGAGGCTCAAGGATTGGGAAGTGACTTAGCTGAGTGGTTCTGACTTTCACCTGCTTGTAGTAAAGGTGTCAGGTCTATACTCATCTCAAGGTCTAAAGAGCTGGAGAGTCTTAATTCCAGGTTCACTCAAGTGCTTGCTGGCAGACAGCAGTTCCTTGCTGAGTTTTGGTCAGGGATTTCAGTGCTTCCCACCTTGACCTCTCCATAGGACTGCTTGCAACATGGTGACTCGTTTGTCCCAGAGTGAGAGGTCCAGGAGAGCAGATAGTCAAGAGAGAGCTCATAATAGAAGCCATAGTTTTTCCTAACATATCAGAAGTGATGTACCATCCCTGGCCGTATTCTCTGGGTCACAGAGACCAGTTCTGGCACTGTGCAGGTGGAGACTGCAAAGGATGTTGGTACCAGAAGACCAGAGGCAAGTGTTCTTGGAGGCCAGCTTGGGAACTGACTAGGACCATCTGTGCTGTGGCCCCCAGTGATTCATGTTCCTCCCACATGCAACATGCACTCCTTCCCAAAGCCCCAAGAAGTGTCATCACATTTCAGCAGCAGCTCAGAACCCAGTCTCTTCATCTAAATCAGGTCCAGTGGCGGACGAGGCTCTTCAGTGTAGTTCCCTAAGTGCAGCTCCTTGAGTATAATTACTCTTGACCCAAGAGACTAAAGAGAGGTTATCTGCTCCACCTGCACCTAAGTGATAAGACAGGCCTAGGGCATTGTTCTTCAAAAGAGAAAGATGGGAGACACAAAGGAGTTACTGGTCCATGGTAATTCTGAAATTGAGCTGGAGATTCTTGATTAGAATTTCAGGCCTGAGATCTTTATCCTTGGTTCTGCCCTACCCTCTAGTCTCTTGGTTCTACCCTCTGAGTGATGCTCGTTACTTTATTGTTTTGGTGAAAGGAAGGGACTCTTTACAGCTGATTGGTTTTCTCAGTCTTCTTCCCACTAACAGATTTTTCAGTATTCATTTCCTCCCATCTCTGTTCCTGTTAGCTCCAGCTTGCAATGTTTGTGCATATGTATTTCTTTTAAAAAAAAAAAAAAAAACACACAAACTCTGGATCTTCAGTCAGTTTTGTTGGTTTCCACTTCCTTGGTCGAAAGCTACACCACCCACGGATCTCTAAAATAAGCTGTTTTGTACCTTGGGCTTTTGGTGACATGGTGCTCTTATTTAAACTCAGTTGGGTGACTGAGTAAATTTGTGAGGCACATCCTTCATTTCTTGATCCATAGTGCCTTTTGTCTGAGTGAACAGTGTTTTTGATTTTGCTGAGTCTCTGAAGTGACTTAGCAACAGCAGCAGCAGCAGCAAGTTTACAGTCACACCCTTGATTTCATCTTTAGACCATGTCTCCCTGGGAGTGCTCTGGATTTGCTCTTTGCTCAGAAGTAATTTTTTAATCTTAGCATTTGTTGCATCTGGGGAGACTGAGAATTTTTAAAACCATCAAGTCCGGGCTCCTTTTTGTTTCCTAGTCCTCGCCTCTTCTCATAAACCACTGTGTCAGCACTGAATGGAAAGCTTGGTTACCATCACCCTTTTGAGTGGGTACATTTTCTTCAGTCCCACTAACCGTCAACAACAGTGTTGCTAAGCTTTGCCTCGTTTCCAGTAACACTTCCTCACTTTCTCCATATCCTTACCTGCCTCCTTGTCGGAGACTGCGGCTTCACATAACAGCTTTGTCAGGCGCCTGAGGTTTTGTTTACCCTGTCAAAGCCCACCTCCTGACTCCGGAGCCTTTCTTGGTTTTGTTACGGCAGCACAGGGACCAGAATCTGTGTTAGTAATTCACTGCTACATCACTGATTACACCAGTACGTAGGAGGCTAATATGACAAGGCTTTATTATTTTGCACAGTTTCTGAGAGAGGAATAGAGGGAGGAGCTGCGTAGCTGGGAGAGCTGGCTGTGGGTCTCCCACCGGGCTGCAGGCAAGTTGTCAGCTGGGCGTGCAGTCACCTCAGAGCTGGCCTGGGCTGGACAGTAGGCTTCCATGTTCATTCATGTGGTCGTTTGAGACCTCAGTTAACAGGGTGCGAGCACCAGGAGGAGGGATCGCTGGGGGCCTCTTTCACCTCCTGCCCTAGTTAATGATACCCCCCACCTACACGTTCACCCCCACCAGGACCTGGGAGCCATCCTAGGCGCCTCCTGCTCACTCACTCTTCCCACCTCCCAGTCAGCCTTTGAGCCTTACAGATTCTACCTTCCACATTTCTCACATTCTTCTTCTGCCCCACACTCACTGCTGCTGCTTTAATGAATTCCTCTCACTTGTGTGCAGTAGAGTCTCTGCTCCAGTTCGTCTGCTACCCTGCCACCGTTCTTTTTTCTTTTTTTGGCTGCACCATGCAGCACGTGGGATCTTAGTTCCCTGACCAGGGATCGAACCTGTGTCCCCTGCACTAGGATCGCAGTCTTAACCTCTGGGGATGCCAGGGAAGTCCCCTGCCACCATTCTTTAAAGCAGGGGTCCCCAACCTCTGGGATCTAATGCCTGATTTTTCTGAGGTGGCGCTGATGTAATAAAAAGAGAAATAAAGTACACGATAAACGTAATGTGCTTGAATCATCCTCCTAGGTCTGTGGAAAAATTGTCTTCCACAAAACCAGTCCCTGGTGCCAAAAAGGTTGGGCACCGCTGCTCTAAAGTGCAGATCTGATCATGCTGTTGCCCAGCTGGAAGTCCTGGAGTGTAACTCCTCGTCGCCTCAGGAGGGCAAAGCCGTTGGCGTCAGGAGCTGACTTCTCTCTATTTCTTCCATCATATCTCTTCCTGACATGAGCCTCATGCAGCATTCATATGGAACGTGCCAGATTTTTCATGCTGGGCTCACTCCCCACGGTCCCTGCCTAATGGACTCCATTCTGTGAAGTCTTTACTGACCCTCAGTTGATGGCTTCCTTTGTGCCAACTCTGTACCTTGCATTCAACATATCTGTATTTACACATCTGGTTTGTTTACTGAAGTAGGAAGTAGTTATGGCAGGAATTGTGTTTTATTTATCTTTGTAGCCCTCGTACCTAGTATAGTGCCAACTCATAGAAGATGCGCAATAAATGTTAACTTGAATTGAACTTCAATGTCAGGATCAGAAATCTTAAGACCAGCTTAACACTAGAATATACTGGTAATAATGCTTTGTGTTCCATTCTTCGTAACCTGTATCTGACAATGCTGTGTATCAGGTAGCAAAGCAGAGTAAGATATAATTTAAAAGAAAGGAAGAGAACTATTAATTATTGCAGACCTACTGTGTTTCAGGACACGAGGTGAAGCCCATTATCTGCATGAACTCATTTAAATCTTTCCAACAGTTGCATGCATGGCTGTAAAATACTACTTCATGAGGCATAGGAATAGGAATCAGAAAGTTTCCTTCATATAAGGTGCCAAGCTCTCAGGACTGGTGGAACAGTCAGAAATTGAACTCGGACTGAGCTGGCTCCAAAGCCAGCTGTCAGGCCACCTCAGAGAATTTGAAATGATAGCATTTATATGACATGATTTCATTGTGTTGGATCTGTGATTTGGACCCACTTTACATTAGATCCCTGCTAGCACGTTGTTTCAGAGAAGGCAGTGGCACCCCAGTCCAGTACTCTTGCCTGGAAAATCCCATGGACGGAGGAGCCTGGTGGGCTGCAGTCCATGGGGTCGCTAANTTGATATTTCTCCTGGCAATCTTGATTCCAACTTGTGCTTCCTCCAGCCCAGTGTTTCTCATGATGTACCCTGCATATAAGTTAAATAAGCAAGGATAATTGTTTTACAATATTGTATTGATTTCTGCCATACATCAACGTTCTTTTTTTAAATTTTCCCTAACTTTCACAGTACGCCTCCTGAGTTTGAGATGGCCAGTGAAGGTGTTCCTTGGAGCCCACAGTCAAAAAGCACTATGAGCCCTGGGCGGTTCCAACCTCCTGTGGACTCTGTGATTCCTCAGGTGTAACTCAGGTGCATAGTGCTCATTGAGAAAAGTGAATTCTTCAGCATGCTATACAAGTGTAGATTATACTTCTTCGGGAAGTAATTTGAACTGCTCATCTTGTGGCAGTGGGAGAGCCCCATGTAAAACAAAATACATCACATATTTTGATAGGAGTCCATCAGTTATTTTAGCAGATGATTTGTGATAGAAATAGCAGGAGTTCCAATTAAGTGGGGATAACTAGTGGGTAACATGACTTCTAAGGAATTTGACTGGAAATAAATATATAGACAGTTTCCTGCCATGCTAAATGTAGAGAACAGAATTTAACTTATTGGTGATGATTGTTTTTAAGAAAGTCTCTACAGTGTGGTGATTGAGATATTCTAAGCTTTTTATTCTGCACTGAGTTTATTCTGGTGGTATTTCTTCTCCTTTCTCCCTCGTTTGTTTTTGCCCTTGCTGCTTTGTACCCTTTACTGTCCTTAGACCTCTTCTCATTGTACCTGTGATTGAGTGAGTGAGTGAAAGTCACTCAGTCGTGTCCAGCTCTTTGCGACCCCATGGACTATACTCCCTAGACCCCTGTAATCCCTTCTGATTTACACCACAGCTTCTGATGATCTCTTCAAATATTTTTGTTTGCTTTTATAGTATTATTCTCATTTTCATGTTGCTTCTGGTTTTGGGTGCCCATAGGATTTAGCTTTTATCTTATAAAAAGTTGCATATCTTTTCTTTTTTTTTTTTT